>CABHPR010140834.1:0-38784 GCA_902168415.1 Peromyscus melanophrys | reverse complement strand
CACACACACACACACACACACACACACACACACACACACACACACCCCAAGTGGTGTTTATTGATAATGAAAACTAGTTATTCAACCATACACTGGCAAACCATAACCCTGGGCCAAACATGGCTGTGGTCTGCTTTCAGATGCTTCACAAGCTAGAAAGTGTTTCTTAAATATTTGTAAAAAATGTAGAGAAAGGACTATGGAAGTAGAAATCACGTGTGCCCTGCAAAGCTGTGACTATTGACTATCTGGATCCTTACTGAGAAAATTTGCCAACTTGAGGTCTCATCTAGCCATGACCTTAAGTTGCCTTAGTTCACTGTGTCACCACTGGTGTTAATGACTACAGAATCACTTCTTCATAGTTCACACAGATTTCCCCCCGGAACATCAGTTATAAAACTCTCTGTGTTAGGAATAACTCATTAACAACTGTATTTTGTCACATGCAGATCTAGCTACTGTCAGAACCAATGGGCTGTTTTATGCCCAGTCTCTCAAAGCCACCTTTCCAAAGATTTCATTCAAACCTTTATACCACTTTCAACTCAGCGACAGACCCACTAGAAAGCAATGTGTTAAAGTGCAAAAATGACCACACATCTTTCTATTCCCTACGCATGATCCCTTGCACATGACTCCATGAAGAGTGTCCATTGCCCTTTGAATGTAAACTTAAATACATAGGTGAGCCGGGCGGTGGTGGCTCAGCCTTTAATTCCAGCGCTAGGGAGGCAGAGGCAGGTGGATCTCTGTGAGTTCCGAGGCCAGCCTGGTCTACAGAGTGAGTTCTAGGACAGGCTCCAAAGCTACAGAGAAACTCTGTCTTAAAAAAAATAAAAAACAGGAGTTGGGGATTTAGCTCAGTGGCAGAGCGCTTGCCTAACAAGCGCAAGGCCCTGGGTTCGGTCCTCAGCTCCGGAAAAAGAAAAAACAAACAAACAAAAAAAACAAAAACAAACAAACAAACAAAAACCATAGGTGCTTTAGACAAAAGGGCATTAAGGGCATGACACAGGTTGAGGAGATAGTAGAAACACATGCTACAAAATACAGGGGATACTAAGCTGTTATGAATTATTGCGTGAGGGAAACATGCTGGGCAGCTGCAGCAGTGGGCTGGGCAGATGCATGCCACGTGAGCATGGCGGCAGCAGCAGCGGCCAGTCATTCACAACCTAGACGCTGCATCCATGTGGAGAGTTTATTATAATAGAGAGATGAAGAGAAAGATAGGGAAGAGAGAGACAGAGAGAAAAAGAGAGAAGAAGAGAGAGAGAGAGGTCAAGGGTGCACACCTCATAGGAGGAAAAGCAGAAGAGAGAGAGAGAGGAAGGGGAGGAGCTTTTCCTTAGAAATGAGGATGCAGGGCGGCACCAAGGGGCGGGTCAGAATACTAACACTGGTTTCCAAGGGGCGAGTCAGAATATTAACATTCCTGTGTTTTGATTATTATAAAAAGAGGTGAATTATGGAAGCAGCAGGGGAACAAGGGCACTGAATTCTGAAGGCTACTTCAAGCTGACAAGGGGTGAAGTGGGCATGGGGAAGCCGGGAGGTGCCAGTGAAGAAGCACTGTTAGTTGTCACCGTGCAAATCTCTGGCATGGAGATCTCAGGCATCTGTCCATTGAGGTTGCGGCAGTGAATTGAAGGATGTGTTCTTCATGACTGAAGGAGCCATCATACCTGTCATTTCTCTGGAGGTGGGGGTGCATCCATCCCAGTTGGTGTCCTAAATTGGAGGTTGGCATTTCTGGAGCTGGTGCAGGGGCTGGCATATCTGGAGAGCCCCTTGGCCCAGGCAGGAGGAGAGAAGCTGCAAAATATGTTCAAAAATGGGTGAGGTCAAAAATGGGCTCTGGAGATTGCTAGGTTTCGTCAGACCAGATTTTTTGATGCAGTAGAAGCATTTTTCCCAGGGACCTGTAGGTATCTGTAAGACAGCTGGAATAGATTTACATCGTAGCAAAAGGGTTAAAAAAAAATCCATGAAAATTTAAGGACTCTTAAGAACTGTCTGTAGTCAGTGTTGTATCAGTTTATCAAAGCTGCATTTATCAATATTAAAACTTTGAACATCTGGAGTTCTATCTGAAACCAGGCTATCCTGTACCATGAAGTCTGTGAATGAGGCGTAGCTGTCTGTGATTTTAATAGGAAACTTATTCATGAACTGTCAGTAATCTTGGGATTGGGGCTGTCAAACTGATACACCCTAGTCATCAAACATCATCAGATCTGAGCCTTCTCATTTAAGAAGTGAGACAGCTTTCCAGCTACCTAGGCAGCAATTCCAAGTCTCTCCGTGGTCGTTGGGTGGGGGACAGAAGCCCCAAAGGAAGCATTTGTTCAGCTGATGGGTCCAGAAGATCTGACAGATTTTTCTGTGGAGCAGAAATTTGGGGAGGTCAACCTACCTGTCTCGGCACGGGGACAATTGGTCCCTGTTGCTCCAGTAATTCACAGTCTGGAGAGGATCTCAGCTTTTCGCTGCATGGCCGGCCTTGCCATGAGCTTCTGGGTGGACGTTCTTCTGTGGCCGTTCATCTTCTTGAAGAAGATACAGGATGCTGCTGTCAGGAGCTGACATGTCTCTTTATCATCAAAAGCTTTTATATTAAATGCCATATTCTCAGATCTCTACAGGTGTTTGAGGACTGGGGGAACAAAATCTGTTAGGTATATTTATAACTTTGAGAGCATATATATGACTTAAATCTGAATGTACAGGTTTTCCAGCTAGTTACAGCTTAAAGAAGTCAGCAAGGACAGGGGGCTAACCTTTGAGTACAGCCAGATTATAATCCTGAATGACTTATACAGAAATAATTATTTTTTTAAGCTGTCTCCTGAGAAGGCAAAGAAGAATGATGGGGAACGATCCTAAGGCTGAATGAGAACAGGAGCTTGTGAGTCAGGGTGCTGCCCAACTCTGAGAAAAGGACCCTCTTGTGGACCAGAAACTCCATCCTGAATGATTTATATAGAAATAATAATTCCTTAAGGTCACACAATAGCTCCCTGGTTCTGCATAAAGGTCAAGTGTCTTATCTTATTGCAGAACCATTTTAATTAATAAATATCAATGGGCACTAGATAGTCAATCAGTCCTCTATGCCAGGGGGTTTCATTTTGACCCAGCATTTCAGCCTATTCTGGACAGGGAACATGGGACGATGTATCCTCTTCTGAAACGGCTTCGAGCTGGCATTGAGGCATTGTTATCAGGGTCCCCCAAAAGGCTGAAAGGCCAGTCAAAGGCTGGGCAGTGGGGCATTTGTCAGAAGCATGTGGTATCTGACCTAGCTGTAGAGTCAGGGAACAATTACGTTTGGCTGGGCTGGTCCACGTCAGGTAGACAAGAGTCTCTGCTGGCATCCATGGCAGGGAAAGCGCCTCAGGCTGTGGTTCACAACTGCTGCTTTGATGTTTCTGCCAGCCTGCTTAAATATAGACTAGAGGCAAGAGTTAAATTTTATTAATTTATTTGAAACCTCTTGGCCCATGGTCTTAGTAACTGGGAAAGGAAGACCAGGAGAGAGAGAAATACCATTCTCGGGAATAGACAGGTGAGGAAAAAAAGTTTTAGATAAATTAATATTATCAATCAGTACTGAAATCCAAATCCTAGAAAAGCAGGTAATGAGTAACCAAGGAAAGTTTAAAATTCTTTTAAAGTCCTGAGCTTGTGACCCAAAGTGTATCAGAATTGTATTAATGTTAAAATCTGAAATTTAAAATCTTAAGCATTAGTGCTGCTACCCTATCCTGGCATAGGATCGTGCTGTCCCTGCCCACATGAGCAGCTGCAGAGGAACAAACATTAGGCTGCGACTGAACCTCTGCCCCACCCATGCTGCCCCTAGTAAAGATGGTGATGAGGTCATATGACCTGTCTATTTTGACCTTAGCCAAGATGGGGGCTTGATCACGTGATTGCCCTTATTTAAGATGGAGGCTTGAACAGATAAGGGAATAGGTAAAGTAAAGCATTTAAAAGTTAGTCAGAAACAAGTTAACATGGGCATCTCTCAAGCCCGGATGGTGGCAGCAGTAGAGGAAAGGCAGGCTGCCGGAGGGAGGAGGGGCTTGGCTCTGAGCAGTAGTGGAGCAGCAGGTGGGGTGGGGTGGGGCTCAGGGCTGTGAACCAAAGTCCTGCAGGTGGAACAGGAGGTCCTGGCAACAGAGCTAAGTGACGGAGGGAAAAGATTTAAGAGATAGAATTACAGACAAGGACAGGAGTTACAGGAAAGGGACAGGCAAAGAGCACAAGCTTTGCCTGGCGGTCAATTTTACATGTCGCATTAAGGAACCCGGTGACAGGTAATGATGTAATTGCTCAGCAGAGGCTGGAGGAGCATGGGGTGGGTGGGTGACAGGGAGGGAGATGGGAGTGGGTAGGCACATTTTTCCACAATGAAGTATAACAGCACAAGATAGCCAATGGACCGTCATCACAGAGGCTATGGGCCGTGGAATTCAGAGGGCACAAGCCACCTCCATATGCCATCACATAGGAGTGGAGGCTGAAGGGCTAGGAGCCTGAAAGACATGTGGTGCCAGCAAGCGAAAGGAGACTGACCTCCAACGTCCCAGAGAGTCAGCGAGAATGAATGACGCAAGATAGCCAATGGACCATGGTCACAGAGGCTATGAGCTATAGTGGTATTTTATTTGTACTGAAATGTGATTTTATTTGTATGTTAATAAATAAAGTTGCCTAGGGGTCAGAGCTATTAGCAAGCCATAGTGAAAGCCGGTTGTGGTGGTGCACGCCAGTAGGATTTGCTGAAGGAGGTGCACGCCTTTAATCCCAGCACTCGGCAGGCAGAGCTAGGTAGAGCTCTGTGTGTTCAAGGATACAGCCGCATTGGAGACACATGCTCAAATGTGTGTCTGGAGGTCTGTACAGACAAGCAGTGACGAGGCAGTCACGTGGTTGGGTTTACAACCAATGAGAAGGCAGAACAGGAAGGCTATATAAAGACAAACAGACAGGAAGTAGCTCCCTTTCGGAGAGGTCTCTTGGCTGAAGAGGCTAGCTGAAGCAGGCGGGTAAGGCTGTTAGCTCTGACCTCTTGGGCTTTTATCTTTACATTGGCTCTGTGTTTCTTATTTAATAAGACGGTTGGTTGCATCTACAATGGGCCATGGAGGACATAGGCCTGAGGGGCTTAGAGCCTGAAAAACACGTGGTGCCAAAACCACGATCAATGGAGAGGGACGAGCAAATCCTCAGTTGTGGGAAATTGGCCAAAAGGGAGGCTTACCAAAGGGGGAGGGGCTTACTAATTATGCCGGTGTTGGATGAGTGAGTGTTGAAGGTTCCAGGACTCTTAGTATGTCTCAGAGTGTCTCAGACTGCCAGCAGGCAGGAGAAATGTGCCAGGAGGACCCCTGCGGGGTCACTAGCACCAGTGTTATGAATTATTACGTGGGGACCCCGAGGGTATCTTGTGAGTGCAGGAAAACATGCCAGGTCAGAATATTAACATTGGTTTCCAAGGGGTGGGTCAGAATATTAACATTGGTTTCCAAGGGGTGGGTCAGAATATTAACCTAAGTGTGGATGGGAAGTCAGGGAGAAGATGGGTGGTGGGTTAATCAAAACTAAGAATGTATTTTTTTTCTTCCTTATGGAAACCCACAACTTTGTAAATTAATTTAAAAATACATTTTTTTGAAAAAAGGAAACTGAACACGGATACACTGCATGAGTGGAGAATGCTTCCCCCAAGAGGACACAAGTTATTAAATGAAATCTTGGTGCAAGGTATGGGACACCTTCCTATGAAGTATCGCCCCCACCAAACAGCACAAGGTATTGCCACTGCCCTTGGCTGTCCACCAGCACTAGATGGTAAGCCCCTACTGCAGAAGACACAATACACTTTGGTTTCAGAAATGAAGCTGAAACTGACCTTAAAACTGCCTCCCTGCTGGCTGGCTTTCCTAGTGCTGGGTCCTCTGCAGGCCACTGGGGCAGACAAGTCATCAGTGGTATTACCCAGCAGTGAATTCTGAATGATGTAATAGCAACTTCAGGGAAGATGTGACTACTAGCGAAAATACTGGTGTGAAGGTGATGGAGGTAACCCACTACTTTCTGATTGGACCTGAGGCCTGTTCCAGAAGAGCGAACCCATACTCGGTACTATAAACCTGGCAAAAAGCCCCAGCTTGGGAGGTCATAGGCCCTGAGGGGGCGGGCAAAAGGGGAACTCTGCTACTGCTGTGGAACATCTGTTTCACGACGCAAAGATGCATTGCATTCTTTTATGTTGCATTTGTTTACCTCTGTGAAGCTGTGTAACTTTGCCTTCCTGAAACATCTTATTGGTCTAACAAAGAGCTGAACGGCCAATAGCTAGGCAAGGGAGGGATATGCGGGGCTGATATGCAGAAAGAATACATAGGAGGGGAAATCTAGGCTTGAGAGAAGAGGGAGGAGCAAGAAAAGGAGGAGAGAAGGTCGCCAGGGGCCAGACACCCAGCCACTGCCAGCCATGGAGTAAGAAGGAAAGATATATAGAATAGAGAAAGGTAAAAGCCCAGAGGCAAACCATAGTTAAAGAGAACTGGGGTAATTTAAGTTAGAAAAGCTGGCTAGAAACAAGTCAAGGTAAAGGCCAGGCATTCGTAAGTAAAAGTAAGTTTTTGTGTATTTATTTGGGAGCTGGGTGGCAGGCCCCCAAAGAGTAAAAACAAACAAACAAAAAAACCAACTACACATTCCAGTTGGCAATACTACTTGAACTCAATGGGTTATGAGGGGGTGTTTCATGAAGGCTGGAGGGGTACCTGTGGTGAGTGGAGGTTGGGGTGAATATGATCAAGATACATACAATGTATGCATGTAAACTGCCAAAGGACAAATTATATGTGTGTGTGTGTGTGTGTGTGTGTGTGTGTGTGTGTGTGCGCGCGCGCGCGCGCGCGTGTGCTTGCATTTGGGAGGCTGTCCCTTCCTGCTGCCTGCAGGCCCTTTTGGACAGCATCATTGAATGAGCATTATTCCCAAAGGATTTGAGGTGGTTGGCAGAGAAACGTGTGAGTAAGCACACACAGGACCAGCAGTGCTGAGTAGGCACTATTTTGTTAAAGAAATGCTCAAGTATATCTCAAGGACCATAAGCTAAAGACTGTGTTTTCACTCTAAAATTAGAAAATACAGGTTCTCTAGGATTGGGGTTGGGGAAAACGACGTCTAAGTAAAAACTGTTTGGGGCTGTCTTAAGTTTTTGCTACAATCCTTTGTAGGCAGAAAAGGTTGGAACACCAGGCAGTGGAGAGGGTCGTGTGCAAACAGAGCAGCACTCAGGTGAGTCTGCCCCTTTCCCTCTCCCCAGATTGGTCTGTGAGCACCAAAACCAAGCCGAGGTCCGCAGAGCGGCACGTTTCTACCCATGTTTAATCTATTTTAAGCAGAAACTCTATTTCAGTGCCCCAGCAAAGAAAATAGGTCCTCACATGAAACCCAAACCGTTTCAGTAACCAAACACCTAAGAGAAGTCTGAGGAGCCGTGACCTGAGAGGAAATGCACGTGGCAGGCTCACAGACTTTTGTGCACAGGTTTCCAACTTCAGCAAGAAGAAATCCCCAGACCCTGGGCCCTACTAGAGGTAAAAGGAATTCTAAATTGCTCTTGGGTAATTCTCAACCTTGAGCGTACACTGAAGTCATCTAAAAAAGATCTTTTTCCACTTTTAATACCACGGCCTGGACCTCACCCAAGGTCAATTAAACCAGAATCCCTGGTATGTAGCCCAGGCATTAGTACTTTCCAGAGCTCCCTCAGGTTCTCCTGTGCAGCAGAGCCGAGCCCTACTAAATAACATTTTTAAACGCTCCGAAAGGTGAATGGTGACTATAATTACTGTGTGTGTGAACTTCAGTGGTGACAGAGAAGAATATTTGGGGGAGGTAAATTTTAGTTTGAGAAATTAGTAAATGCATTTGTAGTGTGTTTTCCAAGTTCACCTCCATTTCATCTCCAGTTCCTTCCCCAGCCGGCGGCCAGTCAGTCTCTCTCCGCTCCTGTGTTTTCGTTGTTTTAAACCCACTGTGTCCGCTTAGTGCTGCTGTGTGTGTGAGTGTAGGCCTCTACTGGAGTACTGGCTTCCTGGGGACCGCATCCTCGAGGAAAACCAATTCTCCCTCTCCTAGCAACCATCACCACCTTCCAATAGCTCCACCACTATGGCAGGTCTCCGTGCCCACCTCCCCCCTCCACGGCTATGGCAGGATTTAGTGCCCACCTCCCCCCTCCACGGCTATGGCAGGACTTCGTGCCCACCTCCCCCCTCCACACTGGGGTTTTGTTTGGCTTGCTCTTGCACACATCTTGTGCGTGCAGGAGTCACAGCCACTGGGTTCACCTGGGCAACTGCCCGGCTGAGTCTGGAAAATACCGTTTCCCTTTCGTCACCCACTGCCTCTGACTCTTACCCTCTTTCCACCTTCTGCTCTGTGATGACCCCTGAGCCTCTGGAGGAGGAGGAGGTATGATAGAGGCATTAGGGAGATGAGAGGGGTACCATTTACTACACACTCACCTGGTACCAAGCACTGTGTCGGGCAAGGCCTACTTCACCCAACCCCCAACGCTTAGCACTGTAGCTAGAGTTTTCCTGCCTGGCCCACAGTCAGGACAAATCTCTCTCACCTGCCAGTCCCACAGCCGCTCAGTCCCAACCAAGTAAACACAGAGACTTATGCACCCTGACAAATGCATCATTACCAATCTCTGTTATTCTTCAAAAATAATTATTGAATACATTAACTCAAGGCAACTGACAAGAAGAGGTTCATCACAGCGCCAGCAGGTATGGGGACAAGGATCAAAGCTCCTTACAAAGCTGTGCCTTCTCACCTTCCTTAAACTGTGCACTGATGTTTGGAAAGCTAATACAGTAACACGGTGCACAAGTCTGAAAGGTGTAAAGGTGTACCGAGCCTCTCTAAGGCACAGACGGAACGAGCATCACTTACCATCACTTTTCCTGTAATGAATGGAGCACACCTAACCATGGTCATCCTTGACTCCTATTCCTTAGTCATCAGTTCCCTGCCCTGGAGACAAAATGAGCAGTTTTCTTATTCCAAAAGGGTTTGAGGTGGGTGGCAGAGGAATGTGTATAAGCAAACCTGGACAGAACCAGATCCAACACAGTAGTGGTGAGCAGGCACCATTTTAGAAATGCCTAAGGCCATCGTAAGGACCATAATAAGGACTGTGTTTTTACTCTAAAATCAGAAAAAGTATGTCATTACTTCATGTAGCCGCTTGTGGACAGACATTAGATTACCCTGAATTATTTGTTACTATAAAAATGTCAGAATGAATAACCTTGAACTTTGTAAGTTCACAATCACACCTCTAAGATAAATTCCCGAGTCAAAAGCTATGCTTTCTCACTGTTCCAAGCTGCCCCAGGCTTCTAAGAAATAACTCAGAGCCAGACTCAGTGAGTTCCATTTACTTTATTCAAAAGCCTTACTAAATATTCAAAGAACACTTTTATTTTAATAAAACATTAGAAATGCTTCCCCCCAAAAAATATGCTCCAAGGCAAAACAGCCTATGGGAATGGTCTGAAGCAAAGTGACCTGTCTTCATCAACGCTGTGCTGGTTCTTCCTGTTCAGAAGGTGTCTGTCCCCGAGGACTCCCCGTCGCCCTGTATGCTGGTGCTCAAGGACTGCGAGCAGTCCTCAAGGTTGGCAGAGGGCAGCGTCACAGACATCTTGGTGGGTGACATGTGTGCAGCGAAGAGTGGCACCGTCTCAGCACCTACACAAAGGAGAAGGGCATTCAGCAACACCAGCACTCCCTGACCACACAGCTGCAGTTCTCCTTCCAAATCGTACAGAGACAGTGAAAATAAGGATCACACACGGGAAATGTCTTTTCTCACAGTGCTCACACTTTGTCAAGATAAAACATGCTTTCCCTTTTACCGTGGATCTCTTAGAGGCAGTATTTTACAAAAGAAATAGGCACTAAATTGTGGTACATAAGATTGGGATTTTCCCCCACTGAGTGTGAGTACAGGGGGATGAGCTGGGAAGAAGAAAGGGGTCAGCAGGAATAGAAGGCCTAAAAGGATGATGGAGGTATTGTCACAGATCTATGTGTGAAATTGTGAAAAAGTTAATTTAAAAATTGTAGTACGAAGATTGCTAGAGCAGGAGCCTAGCTGCTGACCTTGTCATTTGGGGTGAGTCATTTTACCACTCAACAGTTAGTGTCTTCATGTTAAATAGAACAGAACCCACCTGGCACAGTACACGAAAAAATAACCTCGACAACAGAGCTCAGCACCGTTGGCACCGTTTCAAACCACACCCCCCCACTGTAGTGAGTGCTCGAAGACAGAGCCGCTTTCCCCAACAGAGCCTGTTCCCCATGGCTGCATTAGTGCCGAGAAGCCACTGGAGCAGCTCTGCCCCAAGAGTGGACTGGTAAGTACATAATAATGACTTACAGAGAAGCAATGAGGAATACAAGAAGTAGCTGAAGCCCGTGTCATGGCACTGGCCTGAAACCCTAGCCCTGGAAAGCTGAAGGAAGAGGAGGGTGAATCTGAAGCAGCCTGTTTCAAAATAAAATAAAAACACCCCAAATCCAAGTCCAACTTTGTCAAAGCACTATGCTTCTCCTCTCACTTCTACTAAACGGACTCTCAGCTCAGGATGTCCTGTTAGCAATTGCTTACTGATGAGGACCAACAGCATTCCACTATTAGTTAACATATTTATACAACACTGTCTAAGAGAGTACTGAAGTGGTCGTTCAAACAGTACTGACATTTGACTAGTAAGCATTCACTCTGTACAAGTGATTTCCCCCCATTCTCTGTATATCTAATTAAATAATGGAAAAAGAATTCTACTCTATGGATTGTAAGCAGTATTAGACCTGTCATCAAAATACAGAAATATTAAAAACTACATCTAAGCTGGGCCGGTGGTGGTGGTGCACACCTTTAATCCCAGCACTCAAGAGGCAGAGGCAGGTGGATCTCTGTGAGTTCAAGGCCAGCCTGATCTACAGAGCCAGTTCCAGCTCCAAAGCTACACAGAGAAACTCTGTCTCGAAAAACCAAAACCAAACCAAACCAAAACAAAACAAAAAGACAAACAAACACTACATCTAAAAATATTTATAGGCTATAAGACTTATTAAATACGCTTACGTTTTACAAAGCTTTGATCCAGAGTATACAAAATAACCCAGAGAAGCATCCAGTAGCACAGCTTAATTTTATTTTATTTTATTTATTTATTTTTTGGTGCCTGTCCTGGATCTCACTCTGTAGCCCAGGCTGGCCTCGAACTCACAGAGATCCACCAGGCTCTGCCTCCAGAGTGCTGGGGTTAAATGCATGCACCACCAGCTGCCCGGCCTTAATTTGTAATAAAGTTACATTAGCACAGGCTGACTGGAGATACAGTTACAGATGCTCTGCCCATACTTTCCACTCAACCTTACTTCCCCAAGTAGATAAAGAGGAACTCCATTCCTTGAATTACTTAGCTATCCCAGACTACACTATGCCAAATAGTTTACAAAACTGCTCTGTCATATGCACCTTGCTCTCATCTATATGCATAAGCTCACTAGTGTTCAATAACATGACTTTTTAAAATTCTGAATTGCCAAGTGACAAGAAAAGCTGTTTCTTGTAGTTGCTGCTTTATACTTAAATACTAACACAAAATTTTGTAAGAACCTTTCCCTCATCATCTTATCTGGCTCTAACAAGATGAACAAAGGTATATGCTGCCTACACAGCTGTATGAACCTGCCGTGTAGACGGAGCGGAGATGGTGCAGAGTGGATACAAGGGTAAAAAGATAACGCCCGCTCTCAAGATGCGCCTAAGGTCATGCAGAGATGGGGGTGCGTAGTTCAAATCAAGTGTAAGCAGCGGTTGGGCTGGGACTTAAAAGATGCTGGGAAGGCAACCAAGGAAAGGGGAAGAAGAGATCAGATTTCAGTTGTGTCCCAGCGGCACCGTGTGTTCTGATGTCAAATATAAACCGCGCTGGAAGGATGGTAAGCGCTGACATGCTAAAGAAGGCGGGGCCGCTCCTGTAAAAAACAAAAAAAAGGAGCGGGCAGCGGTGGCGCACGCCTTTAATCCCAGCTGTCAGGAGGCAGAGGCAGGCGGATCTCTGTGAGTTTGGGGCCAGCCTGGGCTACAGAGTGAGTTCCAGTACAGCCACAGCTACACAGGGAAACCCTGTCTTGAAAAACAAAACCAGACAACAACAACAACAACAAAACAACAAAAAGGAGAACTCACAAAAGATTTCAAAGCAAGGAATGATAGGAGCAAATGCACTTTAGGAAAGGCAAGTATAAAACCAGGACGGGTCTGTGGCAATGGTCAGAGAGTCAAGACACTTTGGAGGGAGCCTAGTGCTTAGGAAGGCTTTGAATGTGGTCAACGGCAGGTCTGCAGGACTGGGCAGACAGCAATGGGGCCTGTGGAGGGACACAGGGATCAAAGACAGCAGGCCCGGTGTCCCTTGATCCACAGAGATGCCACCAGGGGTGTGCACGGACTTGCAGCAGGCAACCGGAATCAAAGCCTTCGAGCCACAGACACAGTGATCAGTGTGATGGAACACACTCACTCAGAGGGTAAGATGGAGTGAGAACATGGTGGGCAGATGGAGGAAGTGCAAAGAAAAGTGAACAAAGAGAAACTAAACGTGTGCAGCAAGAACTGTCAGAACAGAAGAGGCTAGTGTAATCTGTCGGAGTCCAAATCCGTAGAGCCGGTTTATAACTCAGTCTTTACTTACAGTAAAAACCGTGGCTTTCAAAGGCAACTGGAGGTAATTTCATGTTAGTAGCATGTAGTGACAGGGACAGCTAAGGAGAGGAAAAGATGATATTTCAAGCACTAGTTCCTCTCTTTTTCAAAACTGCTATTGTATGTGTGCGTGTGTGTATTGTGTGTGTACTACTGTGTGTATGTGAGTATGATGTGGGGGGCGTGTGCATGCAGAGCGCACGTGTAAAGGTCAGAGGACAACTCTCTGGTGGGTTCTCTCCCTTCACCTTTACGCAGTGTGGGGGTCAAACTCGGGCCGCCAGCCTTGCACACAGGAGAGGTCACGGTTAAGGACCCCGTGAGGTCAGCTTAGGAATGAGCCAACACAAGACTGTCCATGTGAGGCTTCCGTGCAGGGGAGTAAAGGGAGGGAAAGGTAAGACCATGGATTATGGAACAGAGAGGAGCTGGACCCACACTCACTGCCTGCCTGCCTCCCACAATCACCAAGTGAGCACCTTGTCTACACCAGGTGTTGCTCTAGACTCTGCAGAACTCAATAGTGAAGAAACAAAAGCCCCCGTCTCACTGACCCCACAAACCACCTGGACGTATGGAAGGAACGGCAGCCACATGGGGAGTAAGGACGCAGGTCAGTAAATCGAGTAAAGAAAAGCGGGTAAAGGGTAGGAGAGACAAATGAGAGACCGTGAGATAGCCACATCAATGTTCTGACCCCAGTTCTCATCTATGAGATGGCCTCAAAGGGTCTGCTGAGTGTTAGCCAGGGTCATCCGAGGTGTTCTAAAAGCCACTGGAACACAGAATCGACACTCATTAAGTCAGCTTACTCCTAGACAACTGAGCAGGACATCCCAACAGACACCAGCCCCGTGGGGAGGGCTACACAAGGCAGGCACTCTGCTTCAGGGAGAATGACAGGAATGTTACCTGGAAACCAGTAAGAAAACAAAACACAGGGCTGGAGATGGTAGTTCAGTCTGGTAGAGTGCTTGTCCAGCACGCACAGATCCTTGGCTTTCATCTCCAGCTCCAATAAACCAGATGTGCTGCTTAACTCTGTAACACTAGCACTCTGGAGGTGGAGGTGGGGTTAGAGGTCAGTCAGGGCTATGAGACCCTGTGTGAAAAGTACTTTGGAAGGCCTCCAAATAGGTATACCACCATTTTAAATAAAAATTGTATCAATAAAATGTACCATTTTTATTTGCTAATATGTTTTGGGAAGATTTTTTTTTTAAGTTCATAAAAGTTTTTAAATAATCAAGGCTTCAGAACTTTAAAAGAAAAATTTTCAGATGAGCCACTTTAAAAAGTACCATTTGAGGGCTGGAGAGATGGCTCAGCGGTTAAGAACACTGGCTGTTCTTCCAGAGGTCCTGAGTTCAATTCCCAGCAACCACATGGTGGCTCCCAACCATCTGTAATGAGATCCGGCACCCTTCTTCTGGCCTGCAGTCATAAATGCTGTATACATAATAAATAAATCTTTAAAAAAAAAAAAAAGTACCACTTGATTACTGTTAACAGACAAAAGGTTAAGCAATTACACCCATTTACGGCTGTCACAGGGCAAAACAGAAACTGGAAGACCAGAACATCCTAAGTACCCATTAGTGCCAGCGCCAATTTTCTACCTCTAGTACATGTGTCTGGCGCTTTACATGCTTTCAAGTGTGAGGCTTCCAGTTGTGTAATTACACTATGATGTCATCGTTTCAACAGCTGTTTCCGGCCTGATTCAGGCGCCTGCAGTGCGTCACTAGGCCTGGAGTGCATTTAAGCTGGAGATGCCAGAGTCAGACCTTGTATCTGACACACCCAGAAACATAATTTATATATGTTATATATAAACATAATTATATATAATATACTTATGAAAATTCAGAATACTAAAATTTTGCTTTAAAATACTAAAAATTCATAGTTTCTACTCTCTGCTGCTGGATTTATAAGACTAAGGAATGCAAAATCACTATTTGTTTGTTTGCTTGCTTGCTTGCTTGCTTATTTATTTCTTTTTTTCAAGACAGAGTTTCTCTGTAGCCCTGGTAATTCTGGAACTTGCTATGCAAACCATCCTGGCCTCGAAATCAGAGATCCACCTGCCTCTGCCTCTCATGTACTGGGATTAAAGGCACACGCCACCACACCAGGCTCAATACACAATTTTTAACGCTTCTTGTGTATAGAGTGCATGTACTTCTGGGTAGAGAACCCACTGCATGAGCAGGTCAGGGATGATGGGTCTAAATCTTAAGAGTCTTGGTGACCCATTATTAGATCTCTTTCCTGCACGCTAAGAGGACCCAAACAAAGCCCTGCCTTTAAAACAACTGAGGAGAGAGTTTCTCAGCAGTTCCGAAGAGGACCACGCATCACTAACGTCCCACGCTGGCACGTATACTGGGCTTGAGACACGTGTATGAATTATGGGGGTCTACAAGACGACTATGCAGTGGTGAGACTTCTGACTGCCTCCATTGGGGCTTTTTCTACACGGCAACAAAGACCAGTTTCTTACAAACTGTGGCACTGAAAATAAAGTTAAAAAGAACCAACTGTAACAATCTTTAATCCAGGCCCACAGAGGATCCTACTCAGCCCGGGGGAATAAACACCATCAAACTGTGAAAATCATTTCACCTAGGCAGAGTTTGGGAAGGAGACAGGTAGTCACAGCTTTCAGTATCTTAAAAGGGCCTGTGACTGCCCAATTAAAAGGTCTTTTTATTAATTCTTTGAACATTTCATGTAATGTATTTTGACCATTCACCCCCAAATCCTCCCAGGTCTCCCCCACCTCCCTATGCTCCCAACTTCATGTTTTTCTTTTTCCGTTTTATTTTACTCCTTTCAGCCATTCATTGGAAGATTAGCCCTGACCCGGGGCAGGTGAACCCACCCTCTGCGCTCTCCCCAGCAGCGGCGGTAAACCGTTAGGAGTGTCTCTCCGATCAATACCTGGTGCAACCTGACTGCAACAGCCACCAAGCTGTACTGTCACTAGTTCTTTATATGTCTGTCATTTCCTCAAGAGCATGGAGAGGGACTAAGAGTCTTTGTCCCTTGAGTGACGACTAACTAGCACAGTAGGTTCACAAGCTTGTTTTGTTTTTTGGTGTTTGAGACAGGGTCTCTCTACATAGCTCTGGCTGTCCTGAGACTCACTATGTAGACCAGGCTGGCCTTGAACTCAATAGAGACCCACCTGCTTCCACTTTCCCAGTGCTGGGATGAAAGGCATGTGCCACTGCACCCAGACCAACTAGCTTTAGTCTGCTAACCTGTGCGCTTCTCTGCACCAAGGACTGCCTCATTAGTGTCTGTTTTCAGCAAAGCTGTAGCCTGATGCTAGGCACACACTGGATCTTGAAATCAAGTGGACCAAGCAGACTGCTTCTCCCTTGAGGACCCACGGGCTCTTCTACAAGCATGCTTGCATTCCCACTTGATGCTAGGCACACATTGGATCTTGAAATCAAGTAGACCAAGCAGACCGCTTCTCCCTTGAGGACCCATGGGCTCTTCTAAAGGCACACTTGCATTCCCACTCCAGATCTTGTTTTTAAAATTAGCAACTACTCGCAGCAACGCAGTTGCTTCCCAGCTGTGTGCAAACGTTACAGCATCTCGGCGGTGTTTCATTAGGCTCTGGAAGTGTTTTTCCCGTCCACCTCAGTCTCCTCTGCTCTTGCTCCAGTCCCTCTGGAAGCAGCTGCTGAACTCCCCCGCTGCATTCAATTCTCCGCACATACTTAACCCAGCCTGTGGATTCTGCAACATCCTATCAGTGCTTGAGAACAAACGCTACATGTGTTGAAGAAGCTGACTGGTCACATGACACTCTTCCTTTTTTTTGCCTTCACTTTCCATAATCACTAGTCACACTTTATCTCTCATGCTTACAGGGTATTTTAAAAGTTACAGTATCTTCTCTGTCCACTTGGCTGTGAGCCTCAGCCTCTGACAGCCGAGCTCTCTCTCTAACCTTCAGGACCTTATTCTAACGGATGTTGCAGACATGTAAGCTACTATACTTCAATTTACTACTGCTTCTGTTTTACAAATGCTTATCTTAAATTTATAATTTAAGATGAAAACACATTTTCCTCACATAGGAAAAATGAACGCACAGGCACCTGTGAAAACAACTGCAATTCCTTTTCTCTAACAGCAATAGTTAATGTGAAAGGTTTGTTTCTTCTTACGCCAGCTTCCAGCTGCTCCACTTTGTTTAAAACTGACTTCAAAGTTTAAACACTATCCTGTCCCAACAAATAACCTGCCCCAGATGGAATTATCCCAAGTACTGCCCTCACTGCTCTGAACACCACACCTGCAGCTTTTAATTCAGCACTTTACAAACTTTCCAAACGGATGGTCTCCTTCCCTGTCCCTAATGTGCCTTTTAGAGAGCTGAGGCTCTTAATCCTGGGGGAGTCTGCACACACCTTCAAGAGTTCAGATGGGCACCAGCGTTTCTACTGTGCTCATTGTGAGAGAAAAGCCTTGGTAAAAGTGGAAAAAGCCTTACTGAGCTCCAAATTCCAGACCTCACGATTTGTAGCCATCTCACCAGTACATACAGAGGCAGGCAAGACACAAACTGGGCTCATCCTGTGGCCTGTCGGCGGCGCCCAGCGAAGCTATGTTAAAACCTTACTCTGTGCCTTTTTTTCCCAGTAAAAAACCAGTTGAGCATAGAAATAATCACAATTCCTCTTCACAAAGAAGAACTCGGGCCAAATGTATTCATCCCCACAGTTCCTCTCATAAAACCAGGTCAACAGAAGCTTGCACACCGGTGACCTCTAAGTAAAGAAGGAAGTCAAACACATGAAGGTACTGACTGTCATAGACGAGCAGTTATCTAACAGATGCTTATCTTTATAAAATGATGAGAAAGGAGGAAGCAAAGGACCAGGAATGAAACTGCAGATACACACCAAATTAAACCAATTTTTAAAACATGAAGGAAACTCACGAGCTGTTTCTTAGAAGGTTACAGTTCACATTCTCTTACCTAAGGACTTAATCTTTACAATAAGAAGTTTAGAATTGTCCCTTGCCCTAGCCAGCTTAGGCCACACTGCTCCAAACAATCCATTTTCAGGCAGCAAAAGGCAACATAGCACTAAGCCAAGGGAAGAGCAGTTATTTGAAATACACGGGCATCTCTTTTCATGTCAGGGAAGGAAGAAAAGCAGAGATACGTAAAACAATTTGTGGCTCATACACAGGCTGAAGTTTTCTAATCTAAAACTCTGAAATCTGAAATGCTCCAAAAATCAGCAAAATCTGAGAGCCAACCCACATGTGGAAAATTCCACAGCTGACCTCACGTTGTGACCATAGCCATAATATATGTGCACTAAAAATATTGTATAAAATAATCTCCAACCTCTAAGGTAAGGGACATGTGAAACAAAAGTAAATTAATCATGAGTACCACCCCTAGACAGCATTATATATATACAAATATTCTGAAATTTTAACATTCTAACCAGACCACTTCTGGTCCACACATTTTAGATAAGAACCTACAGTTCTCAGGCCAACAAAATGCTGAGAACACCAAGAACTGGACCACACTGATGGCATGGTGTTAACCTGCACTCCAAAATACAGCCAATCAACAACCAACAGCTATTGTTTCAAACAAACCCTTGGAGCTGAGCAGTAATGAAATAAAACGTGTCATAATCAGTATTATTACAATCAGTACAATCAGTATTTCTATTATCATTTCCTCTAGGATTAAAAAAAACCTGTCTCTCAAGCTTCTTTTAAAATTCGGACATGTCTTTATTTTTTTGTGTTGGGAGGCACATGTGTGGAGGTCAGAGGACAACTTTTGGTAGTCATTTCTCTCCTTCCTCCATACGGGTCCCAGGGATCGAACTCAGGTCACCAGTGGTGAGCAGCTCCAGTCACTGAGCGATCTTCCTGGCCCTCAAGCTTTCATTCGACAAGAATTTCAGGCAGACTTTATAAGAAGTAAGATGTAAGTGAGCATCACTGTAAGAATTAGGCCAGCCTTGATGGCTCACACCCATAGTAACATTCAAAGACTGTATAATGAGAAACTGATTTTAAAAAAGAAATTACAAAGATGATTATAAGCACTACATGTTTCCTTATTCTAGGCCACACATTCTGACTGGGAACAGTCAGTTAAACCAGTGGTTGTTAAACCAGTGGTTTTCAAACCTGTGGGTCATGACCCCTTTGGGGGTTAGACTGACTCTTTCACAGGGGTTGCCTAAGACCATCAGAAAACACAGATATGTATGTTATGATTCATAGTAGTAGCAAAATTACAGTTATGAAGTAGCAACAAAAATAATTTTATGGTTGGGGGTCACCACAACATGAGGAACTGTATTAAACAGTCCCAGCAGTAGGAAAGTTGAGAACCACTGGTTTAAGCTATTATACATATATATGTATGTACGTATGTGTATATATGTATACACATATGTAGCACGAATCCTAATCGGTCTTAATAAAAAACCCAGAGCCAGATACCTGGGCAAAAGCTGAAAGATCAGAGAAGCAGAGCAGTCAGCCACTAGAGTTCTTACCTCTACAAAATCCTTGAAAGCTCCTTTCTCCTCCTGCCTTATAGTCCTTTCTCCACCCAAGCATATCACTTCCTATCTCAACCTTCCTAGTGCTGGGATTAAAGGTGTGTGACTCACAAGTACTGGGATTAAAGGTGTGTGCCATCTCCGCCTGGCTGTTTCTCTTTCAGACTGGATTAATCTCATGTAGTTCAGGGTAACCTTGAACCCACAGAGATTCATCTGCCTCTGCCTCCCCAGTGCTGGGATTAAAGGGATATGCTACTCACTGCCTGACCTCATTGCTAACTAGTGGCTAAGCTCCGCACTCTGATCTTCAGGCAAGCTTTTTTTTGTTAGATCACAAAAATATCATCACATTTCCCCTTTTTTGTCTAAAATAAAACACATCTTATTTCATTATGTTAGTCTTTTGTTTTAAATAATCATTCAGTCTTATAGCCTTGCAATATTAATTAAAAGTAAGGTAATTAATTAAAGGTAAGGTAGGATTCATTAGTATAGGGCTTGCCTACCACACATTCCCAGTATCACATGACTCACCCCCCCCAACCAAAACACACACACACACACACACACACACACACACACACTTTAAAATAAAAATATCTAGGAGCTGGAGAGGCGGCTCAGTGGTTAAAAGCACTTGTTGCTCTCGTAGAGAAGCCAGGTTTGATTCCCAGCACCCACAAGGTGGTTTACAACTGTCCACAACTCCAATTCCAGGGGAAATAATGTCTTCTGGGCACCCAGTAGGCACAGGGTGCACACACAGACATACACACAAAACAACCACACATAAATTTCTTTTTAAAAATCTGAAACAAAGAATTTACCATACAATATATTATTAAACAAAACAAGCTACAGGGCTCTTAACTGTATAACTGGGATATATGGATGATCCCTCTCAAAACAAATGTTTTCATTCATAAATCCAAACATGCCTTTGGAAATGAATGTCCAGAATTTAAAACAAATAAGAAGACAAAATTAGAAACACCCAGGACAGATTCATTTTTAATATTAATTTGAGTTCAGACACACACACACACACACACACACACACACACACACACACACATAAAACCTAAGACTATTATTAGGGTATTTAAAAATACATTAAAACGATGTTAGTGTTTTTAAAACAAGCAATCTTTTAAATTAAGTTGCTTGTTGGCTGTGTCTAAGTAGGTACATCAACACAAATAATAGCACTTTCAGAAACAGTATCTGGTAGCACAAAAGCTTCTTCCAACTGCCAAGTAGTTGCTGGTTAATTCAGGAAATTGACGACTCACCATCTATACTGAAGACAGACCACAATTTACTTTAATAATGTACGTTTAATTATTAAAAGGCATTAAAAAGCAGTTAAGTACGTGACTGCATTACTCTGTATTGTTATGACATGGTCTGCATGCCTTACGGGGGCAAGAATGTCTGGAGGGACATTCCATCATTAAGATCTGGTTGAGAACTGAGAGACCATGTTTTAGTAGACAGCTTTATCTACAGTGTACTTCCTGTTGGTTCAAGAGCCTGTGAGACAGCTACTAAAACAAGTTCCTCCCAGACAACTCTTTATAAAAGCATGCCATAATGATTTTAAAATGAAAAGGATCTTTAGAAGTTTATAATGGATCTGACTGTGAAAGAAGCCATGCACACTGTACGATTTCATTTACATAAAGCACAAGATCAGAACGGTCCTAGAAGTCAGAGCTGGTTGCTCCCTGGTGGGTGGAGGACATGACGGAGAGGGAACTAAGGACCCTGGGGCCCCAGGTGGCTCTCTCCAGCTGGACACTGGCTGTGCAGTGTGGTCTGCTTGGGTGGGTCTCCAAGCAGTACTATGTTCACATGCCATGTGTACTTTTCTCTGTGCATATATGTGTTATTCATACATAAAAAAAATTAAAATTGGGAAAAACTATTAGGTTAGTTTCAGCAATTAAGAGGGAGTATAATTGATTTTTAACTGTTTCTTAATGATGACATAACACTGTTACTGTTAAACTGAATACAAACAGCTCCTGCTGGGCAGTGGTGGCGCACGCTTTTAATCCCAGCACTCAGGAGGCAGATGAAGGTGGATCTCTGAGTTCAAGGCCAGCCTGGTCTGCAGAGCGAGTTCGGGATAGTCAGTGCTACCCAGAGAAACCCTGTTTACAAACACCAACAGGCACAAGAGCTCCCTTCACTCTGAAACACTATGCACAAACCTCTGCAGAAGCAAAGGAGATCTCGTTCTTGCTTTTGCTATATTGAGTCTCACACAGCTTACTATCCATGAAACTTTGACAATTAGCTACTTGATTTAATTAAAAACAAACTATAAGTGAAAAAGACAAAATAAGGAAATAAAAGCAAACTAATTTAATTTTAACTAATCTTGAAAATATTTCTGAAATCTTAGTACATTCTGTACACATGCTCTTTACGTTTTCTGCAGAACAGTCCCGTAGGGAATGGTACCGTAACCACATTCACACAGAACTCTAACTGGTACTCCACACTAACTCCTGTGATTTCATTCAACAATACTGTACCAGGTCACAGCGTGCTGGAAAAAGTCTCTCTTGCAATGTTCTTATAAGTGACATTTGGCAGCTACAGAGGCTGAAGGCAAAATGACTAACCTTTGTAAAGTGAGTTAGAGCTGAAAGCTTATATAATCTATACACAGAAAATCTACTTTCTGAGATGGAACCCTTCCTAAATATGAACATTTCTCGCAAACCATGGCTTGCGATTATCACTAAAAATGCAAGGCATCATCTGTGTTTGTTGTGTTAATGGTGGTTTCTGCCACACTAACCACTTCTAACTAAATTTGAGAACAAAAATGAAATCTGACACTGTGACCAGTTCCCCTCCCCTGGGCTGGACCTGGTAACCTTAGAAGAGTCAAGGAATGGAAAATGAGCTTCCATACACAGGAAGCCGCTAGAAAATAAGAAACAACATGCCATGTCCTAAAGCAGGAGCTTGAAAGATGTGCCATTGTGGTAAGTTTCAGGCACGGGGAAGGAGGCTGGGTTTCTGCTCACTGCATAGACCCCAGTGGGAATAAGACCTGTCCAGGTTCTAGTCACCATTACTCTGATAACAGCTCCAAGCTGTGAGGCCCTGCTGCACACAGCCCCAGAGTGTCAGGATACAGGGAAGGCAGCAGTTGGCTGTGAAAACAGTCTGATACAAACCAGATGGGAACTCACGAGATGGGCAACACAAGAGCAAACAATTGGCTCATTCAACAAAGTCAGGCCCCTGCCCCGGAGAATTCACAGAAGACAGTAACAGTCACCCGCAGTTGATACAAACAAGAAACCATGTGGATATAGTTGAAAGAACTGTTTTTCCTCACACTAAACAAAGTTTTGATTTCTAAATTCCTACATTCATTAATTGCAGTTTGGTGTGGTGCTGACTTTTTTTTTTTTTTGCCAACAATAAATATTTCACTTGCAGAATATACATATTTTGTGACACCACAGAAGTAATGGAGACATAGAAACTAATTTTGTGCTGCTTCCTTTAACGTGCTGTGACTACACACTAAACAATTTCAGGAGAGGGCTATAGTTAGGTGACTTATCACACTGACACAGTAATTAGAAAGTCCCCAGCATAGGCCTAAGTTTTGATTGGCATGAAGGCTCCCAATAGAATGATATTGCTACCTAAATAGTTTCCTGATTCACAGATGATAAAGTATTACTGCAATTACAGAAACAGGGAAAAAGTGCCCACGTCCTCACTGTCGAGTCTAGCTGACTATCGGACTTTAAGGTCACTTTGGGTGGTGACCTTCCGTCCTTCTGCTAGTGTGATCCCACATGTCACACGTGTGTACATATACATGCCATTAGTAGTTTTACTGCTCTATTACATGTTTTACAGAGCAAACGGAACTCCAACTTAAAGTAATGGAAGAGTAATTATGGTTCCACACTTTTAAGAAAGTACTTATTTTCTTATTATTCTTAAAGACATTTCCTGTGTTGCCTTTTGTCATTAGAATTTTGAGGCGGTTTTTCTGAGAAATGTAGTAGTTTTTCAATCCTTTTGTATGTATTCACATCTAGTCTGAAGCAGAGTGTCATGATCTATACATGCTTGCTGAGCCTCAAACAATCACCTTCTCTTTTAGAAGTAGAAATGTGAGAGGTGGGACTAGAGAGACGGCCCAGCACTCGCTGCACAAGCTGAGTCCCCAGCACCTACATAAAAGTTGGATGTGGCCAGTGACACCAGAGATGGGGGTGGAGACAGGCAGATCCCGAGAGCTCTCTGTCCAGGTGGCCTAGCTGAACTAAGGACATCTGGGTCATTTCCTAGTTTCCACACGGACACCTACCACAATCACTCAAATGTATAAAACACACACACACACACACACACACACACACGAGAGTGTTGACAGAATACAGTTTACTAAAAACACTACCTGCCAACAGATACAATTATAGCATGGAAGGCCCCCTTGCTAATAAACTTTGTTAGATTTCACTATACAGTGTACAAGTCAAAGGGACTGTGCTGATGAACCCAGTATGTACACACAGCACGTATAAATTTAAACAGGCTATACCTGACCCTAGTCACTCATGAAGAACAAATATGCCGTGGAAAGTCACTGTGTCTGCCTGAGTCCCACAGGACACACATCCTGCTAGCACTGTCACACCGGCGTCATTAAAGCTCAGGACCAGCTCAGGTTCAGTTCCTACCTGTGAAAGGAGCAGCTGCGTCCACTGTAAGTGGGGAAAAGGGAGCCCTTTCCTCCATGCAGCCATGCTAATTATAGCTACTACTCCCACAGCTCCTAATATGCCGTCTTATAATAAGGGCATTTTTTCTTTAATGACTATATCAACCTAATGAAGCATGTATGATACTACAGGTCAGAAAAGCACAGAGAGGTTAAGCATCATGTACAAACTCACCAGCTGAGCTATGGTTTGAACCTAGGCAGCCTGACTCCAGCCTGCATGCTCTAGACTGCACTGCCTCTATGTCTACAGCAGAAGCATGGAAGTCCCGAAACCAAGGGGTCACTGGGCAGTGCTGCTCCCGAGTTTGCTCCCGAGTCAGAACTGTGCGCACCAGCTAAACTTTCACAGCCCTGAACTCCACCGCAGGTAGTGTCGAGGTGAAGCCTGGAGTCTGTGCTTCCAATAATTAGAAAAGTTCCTGTCTTCAAGTTCAGAAGCACTGTCTTCAGACACCAAAGAGCAACACGCGAGTGCCTAGCTGAGCAAGCACAGCACCTGTCCGTCGCTTCTCTGTTGTGATGCTGAACTGGAATCGGCAGTCCTCTTGGTCTCCAGTATGGGGACAGGCAGACACGGACTAGGACAGAACTCGACTGCTCTCCTGGCTGAAATGCTGTTTAATTTAATTTAATTTTTTTAATATTTTATTTATTTATTTAGTAACTTAAGTTACTAAAGCATTTAATAAATAATTATGTTGTTTAGAAAAGCACTGGTAGCCGGGCATGGTGGTGCACACCTTTGATCCCAGCACTAAGGAGGCAGAGGCAGGCGGATCTCTGTGAGTTCAATGCCAGCCTGGTCTAAAAAGCAAGTCCCAGAACAGCCAGAGCTGTTACACAGAGAGACCCTGTCTCGAAAAACCAGGAAAATAGAGAAAAGCATTGGTAACACATTAACTTGTAACTGTAGTTAATTTCTGTTGGGAGTACGGCTGTGCTGTACAGGAGACCCTTGCACACTAGAAGAGTAGATGCTCCCAACAGTGACAATTGGGATCCTTGGTTCAGATGCCCTGGAGATGGCTTTCCTACTTCCAGGACTGTTTGCTTCATTAATAAAGAACCAGGAAGATGCTGTCAGTCTACACACATTACTTCAGTGACTTTGAAGGGCTTGCAAGATGGCTCAACAGGTAAAGGGTCTTGCTTCCAAGCCTGACGACCTGAGTCTAATTCAAGACCACATGGGAGAAGGAGAAAACTGATTCCTGGAAACTGTCCTCTGTCCACCTGCATGGCTTATTTATACTCTAATGTAATCCTTTATGCATTCTGTCCATTTTAAAGGACATAATTATGAACTTTTCTCCTAGATAATATACATGTTCTCCATCCCCTCCCTAAATCTTTTCTATTATACATTTATTTACTTGTGTGCGTGCAGACAATACACACGTGTTGAGGGCAAAGGACAAACTTCGGGAGTTGGTTCTCTCCTCCCACCATGCAGGTCCTGAGGACTGAACTCAGGTGGCCAGGCTTAGTGATGGCTGGACCTTCTCCCTGGCCCTCTGTTTAGTTCATTCTTAAAGAACTGTCTCGCCGGGCGGTGGTGGCGCACGCCTTTAATCCCAGAACTCAGGAGGCAGAGGCAGGCGGATCTCTGTGAGTTCGAGGCCAGCCTGGGCTACCAAGTGAGTTCCAGGACAGGCGCCAAAACTACACAGAGAAACCCTGTCTCGAAAAACAAAAACAAAAAAGAAAAAAAAACAAAACAACAAACAAACAAAAAAACCACTGTCTTAACTGTACATTCTTCCCCCAAAATAACCTGTATTTCCCCCTCTTTTAAATCAAAGCATACATTTTCATACAGAAACGGAAGTTAAATAATCATCTGTTTTAAAACTCATTAATGATCCAGAGAAGTGTCTTTCCTCATGAGGATTACACTCCGGCCTGTATGCAGACACCCTCACATAAACTGAAACACAAAGATGATGTGGTGGTTTGAATAAGCTCATAGATTTGAATGCTTAGTCATGAGGGAGTGGCACTATTAGGGGGTGTGTTCTTGTTAGGGTAAGTGTAGCCTTGTTGGAGGAAGTACGTCACTGGGGTGGGCTTTGAGATTTCAAACGCTTAAGCCAGGCCCAGTGCCTCTCTCTTCCTGCTGCCTGCCGATCCAGATGTAAACTCTCAGCTACTTCTCCAGTCTCATGTCCGTCTGCATGCCACCATGATTCCTGCCATGATGACCATGGACTAAACCTCTCAACCTGTACACAAGCCGCAGTTAAATGTTCTCCTTTATAAGAGCTGTCATGGTCATGGAGTCTCTTCACAGCAACAGAGCAGTGACTACGGCAGAGGTTGTACCAGGAGTGTGGTGTTGCCCTGACAGGCTTGACCATGCTTTTGTCTGGAGGAATATGGACTTTGGGCCTTTAGATTAGGAAAGTATAGATTTGTAGAAGATACATATACACAGACAGCGCTTGTTACCAGTTTGAACATATGGATTTCTGGTGCTTTTTAGTCAGTGCCTCATCATCTCCCTCTCTGAGACCTACATCTCTGTCCTGTACTTTGCTTCTGGTACTGGGAATGTAATCCAGGGCCCAGGCACCAGGCTGACAGCCTAACACTGGGCTACACTTCCCACACATGTGGTTTGAAGTGGCCACCATTAAGACCAGAAAATTCTACTTAAAAAAGTTCAGCTATGGTGTTAAAGTTACTAAGATAATGATAATTCTGGTAGGGATTATACTTTAGCTATATTTCAATTACAAAGGCAAAATTAATAATTTTATTAAATAAAAAATGATTTTACTTGCACAGAGACATCTTCTAAATAGACAGAAATGTTGTGTTTGCTAATTGCCCTACACTCTGAGTTAGAATCACAGTCTATGATAGAACCAGTGTGAGGTGGCCGGGCAGTGAACTGGGCACAATGCCGGGAAAGCATGGGCTTCTCCGAGTGTGCTGCCACAAAATGGAAATGGATCCTGACAAAGTATTTTTGAATTCTTACATATATATATTTGAGCAACACAGATAATCCACAAGTAAGAAAACAGTAGAATTCTATGATTCTCACGTAACTTGACAACCTAAACTGTCCTAGCATTTAATCCTAAAACAAACAGCTTAAATCTCTGCCCTGATTACAGCACAGTATGGGTTTGCTCTTAGAATCTTAAAATATTCTGAGAAACCCAAAGAAAGAAAATATTTTTAAAGTGATGACTTTATCACACTACTTTATGCAACTTAATTTTTCCCTGATTCATCATAAATAAATGGATTTAGAACTAGTTTTTCATTTATATTAGTTAACCTAAACAAAAAAAAAAAAAAAAAAAGGTCAAAGTTAACTTAGAGTGTGTGGTGGTTTGAATAAGAGTGGTTCCTATAGGCTCATATATTTGAATGCTTAGTCACCAGGGAGCGGCACTATTTAAGAAGGATTAGAAGGTGTGGCCTTGTTAGAGGAGGTGTGTCACTGGCGGTGGGCTTTAAAGTTTTATAAGTCCACACCTGGCCCAGGGTCTCTCTTTGTCTGCTGCCTATGGATCAGGATGTAGCTCTCTGCTACTTATCCAGCACCATGCCTTCATGCCTCCATGCTCTGCCATAACAATAATGGACTAACCCTCCGAACTGAACCTATAAGCAAGCCCCCAATTAAAAGTTTTCTTCTCTTTCTCCTCTCTCTCTCCTCTCTTCTTTCCTCCCTCCCTCTCTCCCTCCCTCCCCGTCTCTCTCTGAGACAGTGCTTCTCTACGTGTAGCCCTGGCTGTCCTAGAATTCACTCTGCAGACCAGGCTGGCCTCAACCTCAGAGATCCGCCTGGCTCTGCCTCCCGAGTGCTGGGATTAAAGGCGTGGCGCCACCACTGCCTGGCTAAATGCTTTCTTTTATAAGAGTAACCTTGGTCACGGTGTCCCTTCATGGCAATAGAACGCTGACTAAGACAGAGCAAAAGTGGAAAAATCAGAAACAAAAATCCACTTTTTGAAGAAGCTGCTTTCATGAAAAAGTGCTGGACACAGGACTAGTACACTGATTCAAGAGTGGTAGCTTCGATCTCAGGGTCAAAGAACATACCCAATAAATTCAGCAGCAAGTGAAAGAATTTCATCATAATTACTGGTTTGTTTATTCCTGTGTTTCTGAGACTAGCCCAAATTAACCTCTTGCCTCAGTCTACTAAATGCTAGGACTGTAGGCATCTGCCACCACATCTGGCTTGAAAGGATCTTATTCTTATTATACTCCAAAGACATCACCTGTCAAAATAATGAATTTAATTTATTTTATGTTAAGATCTGGAAATAAAACAAGATCTTGGTAAGTCTTCAGCCATGCACGGCAAGAGCCTTTGTCCTACCACGATTTGCATCAATTTTCAGTGGGAGCCAGCTCACTGAAGATGTTATTTCCAGTAGTCTGCTTGACTTCTTTATATACACACACTAAGCTACTATGCATTTCAAAGTAAAATACATGGTAACTCCACTGTAAAATAGCCGTAATTGGGATTCGAGTACTCTTAGAACCATTTACTGCCAGAAAAGATGTGGTTTTGATTCCCTTGTGATGGGGCAAATTCCTTGTCTTCAAGACTTCTGTGCACAAGAGATACGACTGAATTCCTTCAAGGTCACAAGGTCATAAGGGCCCCAGGGATTATTCTGGCACCCTGCCTCTCCTATTCTCTGAAATGTTTGGAAATGTTTCAGAATTTCAGAGAAGAGAAGAATAAACCAAGTGCACACATTTTATGGGAAAAGGTTCTGACTCTGTGCCACGGCAAGGATGTCCACTCAAGAACACCCTGTACAGAGCGAGGTACCAATTGTGGAGTGACACTTTACATCTATGTGAGTGGTTTATTTATAGATCACTGGTTTCTTATTTGTTTTAGTCAAAGCTCAAACAGGCCTACTTACCTAACCTTTTCTTCTTCTTCTTCTTCTTCTTTTTTTCTTTTTTCTTTTTGGTTTTTTTCAAGACAGGGTCCTACTATGTAGCTCCGAATGTCCTGGAACTCACTATGTAGATCAAACTCATAGAGATCTACCTGTCTCTACCTCCTAAATACTGGGATTAAAGGTGTACACCAATACACTCGGCTATCTTTTCTTATAGATGTAAAATTAGATGCAAAAACACTAAGCTAACCTTTAATAACTTCTAAGTAAAACTTCCTCCTGGCCTGGGCATGGTGGCAGACTCCTTTAATCCCAGCACTCAGAAGGTGGGTGCAAGGTATATTTCTACTAGTTCAAGGCCAGCCTGGTCTACACAGAGACCTCTAGGCTATCCAGGGATAGAAAGTGAGACCCTATCTCAAAACAAAATAAAAGTTTCCTATTAGCAAATATCTTGGTTTCTCTTATTTTTCATAATGAAATTTACTGACTTATCAAATGTCAGCTAGCTATTACTGAACAGCAGAGCTACAAGTCAACACAAATATAACTACGGCTATCCCCTGGTCACACACATGTATTGTAGCTGAAAACAATGCCACATTACCTAGGATACCACAGACATTTCCCTATTCCCAGACAGAATGATTGTTTGTTATAGATAGACTCCATCAAGAAAATAAAATTCATTTTTAATTGTAAGACATTAAAAAACCCCAAACTTACTAAATTATATCGACCATGAATGATTGCAATACTCAATAGTGCTCTGAGCAAGCCTATCTTAGGAATGTTTATTTGCTCATATCTACATATTGTCATGACTAATTTAACTTTAAAACCATCATTAGAAGAGTTTTATAGGCAACATTTTTGTTGTGTTTTGAGACAGGGTCTTGCTCTATGACTTAGACTAACCTAAAACTCTTCATGTAACCCATGCTGGCTTTGAATTTACGATCTTCCAAAATAGGCCACTTTTCATCAGATTCTAAAATACAATTTAACACTAATGTGTTACATTAAAAAAATATTCGATGGGATTAGAGAGATGGCTCAGCAGTTGAGAGACTTGCTGTTCTTCCAGCGGCCCGGGTTTGATTCCTAGCACTAATAGTGAAACTCACAATGACTCGTCCAGTTCCAGGGGATTAACACTTCAACACCATCTTCTGGCCTCAGGGGGCCACGAGGCACAAACATGATGCACAGACTTACATGTAGGTAAAACATTTATAACATTTTTTAAAAAAAAGTCAAGACATTAAAAATATATACGTACTGTGGTGGTTTGAATGAGAATGGCCCCCCATAGGCTCACATGTTTAAATGTTTGAACCCCATTAATGGAACTATTTGAAAAGGATTAGGAGGTGTAGCATTACTGGAGGAGGTGTGGCCTTGTTAAAGGAGGTAGTCACTAGGGTGGGCTCTGAGGTTTCAAAAGTCCCTGCCAGACCCCGTGTCTTCCTCCATGCCTGTGGATCAGGGGCTCTCAGTCCTCCCCAGCACCACGCCTGCCTGTCTGCTGCCCCACTCCCCGCCATGATGATAAAGGACCAGCTCTCTGAACTGTAAGCCAGCCTCCAATTCAAGGTTTCCTACTCTAAGCTGCCTTTGTCATGGTGTCTTTACAACAACACAACAGAACTGAGACATGTACATACATCAAAATCATAATCTAGGACCTGCATATGGCAGAAACTATGTAGTATAGTCTGGGTTACTTCACTTAGTAAGTTCCAGTTCTGTCCACTTTCCTGCAAATGTCATGATTTCAGCTTTCTTTTTAGTGTTGTGTGGGATGGGGAGTGAGTGTGCTGGTGGGCACTTGTATGGAAAGCCAGAAACTGAAAGTCAGAATGTCTTCCTTAATCTCTCCTCTGGGCTGGGCGGTGGTGGCGCACGCCTTTAATCCCAGCACTCGGGAGGCAGAGGCAGGCGGATCTCTGTGAGTTCGAGGCCAGCCTGGACTACAGAGCAAGATCCAGGACAGGTACCAAAACTACACAGAGAAACCCTGTCTCAAAAAAAAAACAAAAAACAAACAACCAAAGAAGTAGTTTTAATTGGCACTGTCTTGATGGCTAAGGATGTTGAACACTAAGTCTCACAGGAGGGGGAGGTAGAAAACTGGAGACAAACAAGATAACAGAATGCATTTGCCATAAGAGCATATAAGGAGTCGTTGGAAGCAGAAGGGAGAGCAACAAGAATGTGCACATGGAAGAAAGGGGAGTGGGAAGGGGGTTCAAAGTTCAAGCTAACAAACAAAACAGTGTGTGAAAATGCCATAATGAAATCTATTGCTTTGTATGCTGATTTAACAAATTTAAGATCGTGACTGGGGTAGAGCCCTGAAAGGCTGGAGCGACAGAAGAACAGAAGGGAGATGGAGTGTGAGGCCCCAACTTCCTGTGGTGTAATCTTAGTGACATCTCATTTAGGTGCAGAATGACCTGCACTTCAGACCTAGGTTCCTCAAAATGCGAACAACTAACAAGCAGGCAGGTACATGAAACAGGAGGCCAACAGCCTTGCAGAAATAGAAAGAAAACATAAAATGCCTTCATGCCGACAAGAGTACAGAACACTTCTCATAGCAGCATGCGATGGGAGCACCATTCGTTTGTAAGCTCCAGTGCTGGTCAACGTCACTGTGTAACACTAACTGGCCTTAATGCAGCATATTAATGGCAGTGCCCTTAGAGGGAAAGACAGTGCCTAAGAGTTAGAAATAGTGTTTACTGGTTAAAGAAAAGAGCTACAAATCTTACTGGCAAATATAAGGTTCTCTATCTACATATACTAAATAAGAGAAAACGTGAAATAACTCCTAGAGACAAGGGTGGGAGTCATATAAAAATATTCATGACTGGGAGAGATGGCTCAGCAGTTAAGAGCACTGGTTGCTCTTCCAGAGGACCTGAGTTCAATTCCCAGTACCCATATGGTGGCTCACAGCCATCTATAATGAGATCTGATGCCCTCTTCTGACCTGCAGGCAAACATGCAGGCAGAACACTGTATACATAATAAATAATCTTAAAAAAAAATATATGTTCATTATATATTTATTATCAGAACATCAAGTTTGATCTGATAAATATAATCAAATATTTAATAAATATGATTATTTAAGTAAGACATCACTATTTGTTACAAAAACAGCTTACCTTTCTGTTGTGAAAGCAAACTGTCAGATTTATTTCTTACAGAGGTCAGCTGTCTGTGTACTGGCTTCTGTTCAACTTGTTTTTTGTCTGCGTCTTGCTGTTGCTGGTACTAAAGAATTTAAGAATAAATGAAGCTATAATATTATTTTTACATTAAAAATGTGTTGAGTTAAATTGATTATATAAACATGTAATAATTTGGTTTGTCATCTGACTAATGCACAGGGAGTGTGTGAACAAGTCCACACCTCCTCGAAGCATCATCCCTCAGAACGCAGATGCTGGGGTTCCTGACACGTGTGGTTCCAGAGTGGCCAACGCTGTGAGCTCAACAGAGGTGTCCGTCCCATCCTCTACCTCTACTCAAAGCCCACACCTGAACTGTTTTCTGTTACAGATTAGACTGCATTTCTAGCTGGCTTTCTTTCTTTTTTTTTTTTTATTGCCCTCTTCTTTTCGAGGCATGGTCTCAATGTGTGGACCACACAGGCCTCAAACCTGTGACCCTCTGACTCAGTCTCCTAAGTGCTAGGATTACAAGGGTTCGTCCCTGTATTTGGCTAGAATTTTATTAAATGGAATCATTGAGGATATATTTTTGTGGGGAGAAGGTCTAGCTTTTACAAAACACAATTTTTGTAAAAAAAAAAAAAAAAAAAGCCAATTATTGTACTTCTTCAGAGTTCCTATACTCATAGTGCATGGGAGTAGTGGTACTCTAGAGTACAGAAACTAACACACTTTGGCCAGTCATCATTTGATGAACACTGTGTTGTTTCCAATTTGGGGCTCCTACAAATACAAAGTTCCTATAGACACTCCTCTGTTCTCTATCCTCTTGGGAAGTAAAATGTACAAGTCATGTGTACATCCCAGCCAGCAATGGACTAGAGCTTGGCTGCTCCACATCCTTCAACAAATGCAGACAGCCTGTGGGACTTTCGCTTTCTAATGACCACACAGAGGTAGCTTGTGTTTAATACCATGCTAACGTACTGTTCAGATATCTTTTTTAGATGAAGTATGTGTCCACATCTTTCGTTCATTTTCAATTCAGCTACTTACTATTTAATTCTCTGGTTCATTTTCATGCTCTGGGTTTGTCTTTCTTCCCATTCTACTATCTTTTTGGTCTCTTACTATTGTGTTTGGAGAAGTAGAGGCTCTTATTCTGGAGGAAAGAGAAGTCCCTATATTTGGTAAACTAATTTTTAATTCTCTCATTTCATGAATAGCGCTTTCTCTATCACATGCAGGAAGTTCTTGCCTCTTAGTCAAAAAAGATTTTCTTTGATACAGACACTATTAGCATATTTATTAGTTTTTCCTGATCTTTGCTTGAACACAGATTAGCAATAACAAACCCTACATAATGTTGTATTCCATAAGCAATCTTTATTACATATTTTTAATTTTCTTCCTTGATACCATAGAATGTTATAAAATACCATGCAATGAATACTGATTGAATAAATTAATTCACAATGAGGAATGAATTGCTAATCATGAATACGAAGCTATATTTATTACCATGAGCATTTATTTAGATTAAGATCTTCAAGAACAATCATCATAATTTTTTAATATACAAGGTTTCATGGGCCCTTGGCTTCACTAATTATGACATTGTTATGCTTTCACGAAACATAGTTTATATATTTTAAAGCTATAAACATCAAATAGTTAATAGGTACAAGTTATTGAGCTGGGTTTATACAGTCACAGAGATATAAACGACATTTTATATACATGGGCAGGGGTCTGTGTCTGCCCCTGTGTTCATGTGTAGGTCAAAGGACAACTTGTGGAGTTGGTTCTCTCCTTCCTCCTTTAAAAATGTTCTAGAAGATGCTAACTGTGTTGAGGCACACCTTTAATCCTCTAATCCCATCAATTGGTAGGCAGAGGCAGGAGGATTTCTCTGAGTTTTTGGCCAGCCTGGTCTCCATAGGGAGCTTCAGGCCAGCCAAGACTACACAGCAAGACCCTGTCTCTCTCTGCCATTCCCATTCCACTAAAATGTTCTAGGTATTGAACTTAGTCTATTTTTGTTTGTTTTGAGACAGGGTCTGCCTACGTAGCTCTGGCTATCCTTGAACTTGCTATGTAGACCCGGCCGGCCTTGAACTCACAGAGTTCTGATTCTCGTTTTAAGTAAAGCACAAAGTTCTTGCTTTGGTACCTGAGAAGAGTCTTCAGCTGCTCCTGGTATCTCAGCATCATTGCCTTTTGTTGTTTTGTGTGTCATGGGAAGAACAAGGCTAGAACAAGGCTGCAACTCCAATTCCCTTAAACTCATTGGACCATGACTGGCACATGAACCTTCACAAATATTCCCTATATTAAACACGTAAACGAAAGTTAAACCGTCAGAGTTAGCTTTGAAAAACAACAAACAATAAACTACAATTACCAGCATTCCTGAGCGGTCACTCGGAAACAGCAGGAGCCTCAGCCCATACCTGCTATTAAGCTTGTATTTATATTAAAGTCAAAGCTCATAGAGAATGCAAAACTTAGCTATGTTCAAACAAATCTACGGAATATTCCAAGTAAGGTCTGTTAGCATTTAGGCATCTATACCGGCCTGCCCTTAGGGTCCTGACAGGATATCCCTCAGCTGCAGCCATTAAGAGTACCTCCTGTGTGCATTCACTACGTTTCCTTATAAAAGGCGGGCCTTGTACACCTCCTGTCTCTCTCTTCTTTCTCTTCCTCGTCCCCAGGAACCAGTCTCGGCCCCCTTCCCTGCCCCTTCTCTCTCCCCTTCCCCTCGATGACAAACCTACGTTGGCCCTGTTGTATGGTGTGACTCCTTCCCGCCATTTTTAAAATATGACAAGGTCCAATCAGCATCACCCATGCAGTCCACCCCTTCCCCACACAACTCACACTATTCCCACTGGCCTATCCTATCACTAAGTGGTCAGACTCAGTGTGACACTTTGGATTGACAATGCAACCTTGCACAGGACGGTGGAGGAGGAGGAAGGACACAAAGGGGAGGGAGAAAGGGTTGACTTGGCTCACAGTGCCAGGTCACAGTCAGCCCCTGTGGGGAGGTCAAGGTGGCAGGCACGTGAAGCACTGGTCACATGACACATACAGTCCAGAGCAGGACCAATGAACTAATGCATGCAGCTGCTGCTCAGCTTGCCTTCTCCATCCTTACACAATCCAGGAGGCCCTGTCCAGTGATCCAGATCATCTCCCACAGCCATACCCCCAGGCCAAGCTAACCTAGATAATCCCTTACTGAGACACTCCCCCCGCCCCAAGATAATTCTAGATTGTGTCACACTGACAAAGCTACCACTAGGGGTATGAGAGGACATGGCCAAAGTACATTCTACAGTGTTATCAAAATGTTCTTATGAAAGCCAGGCGGGGGTGGCACACGCCTGTAATCCCAGCTCTTGGGAGACAGAGGCAGGCGGATCGCTGTGAGTTTGAGACCAGCCTGATCTACAGAGGGAGTTCTAGGTCAGCCAGATGTGTTACACAGAGAAACCCTGTCTTGAAAAAACAACCAAACTAACAAACAAACAAAAATGTTCTTATGAAACCTAGCATTGTGTACAATGAATACATGTCAACGGAAAAACAGTAATACTAAAGGGCAACTCCTGATTAGAAAATGCTGGTATCAATCAGCTCTGTTTTGTATTTTTCTTCACATGACCACATTCCCTTTTTCTAATTTAAATGTCACCTCAATCAAACCAGTATAAAGAACAGAAATCTCTATGTAAATGACATCACTGTATGCTTGTGTTGTTCTTTATACTCCAAACCCCTGCACATATATTACTTGTTCAATAAGTTCTCTGAAAGCTAAGCAGCAGCAAAGACTTAAAGTTGGCAACTTCTAACTTTGGCTTCGTATTTCATGTTCTTCCTAAAATATTTTTAATATATGCATTTGTGTGTGTGCTTGTTCACGCTTACACAGGTACGGATGTATATATGGGTGCACATACTCATGTGTGCTTGACTGTGTAGAAGCCAGAGGACCACTTCAGGTCTCCATCCTTGGGAATGCTGTCAATCTCCTTTAAGATTCTCTTTGGCCTGAAGTTCAAGAATTATGCTACTTTGGCTGGCCAACAAGTCAGAAGGGATCCTTCTGTTGCCCCAACATTGAGATTACAAGTGCACACCACCATGCTTGGCATTACACCCTCCCCACCCCCAAAATAAAGGTTTTTAAGTTTATGTGTATGCACAGCTGCCTGCATGCATGTATGTGCTCCCTGTGCCCATCAGAAGCAAGCTGCCCACAGAGGCAGGAAGGCAGTATCAGATCCTATGGAGCGGATGCACGTGAGCTCCCCTGTGGATGCTGGGAAGCAAACCAGGTCTTCTGCAAGAGCAGCAAGTGGTTTAAGTGATAAGCCATCTCTCCAGCCTCATGCTTGGCATTTTGTGTGGCTCAGGCACCAGGCTCTCACGTTTTCAAGGCAAGAGCTTCACTCACTAAGCCAGCCAGCTCCTTCTACAAATACTTCTAAGAAAATCTTGTTTTTCTTATTAATGCTTATCTTTTAAATATAGCATAATTTCATTTAATCAACATGAAAGACTTTAAGAGTTATTCATGAACTAAATTGTTTAAAATGGAATATTTTAATGACACCATAGACCTTTTCATTTTAAAGGCAATCACCTTCACTGGAATTGAACAGCTGACAATTTCCTAGATATAACAAATAATCAGTCTCTGATTGATAGTTTATGTTAATTCAAGTTTTTATGTTAAATCAAGTTTTTAATGGGCTCTGCACAAAGCAAACTATATGGAAGTTAAACCACTGAGCTTTAACTTCTCCCTATATAGTAGTAGTTCCTATGCACAAAGCAATTAGGAAAGCGGCTGCCTGGCTGACTCTCCAGTGCAGCAGAAGTTCATTAAAATACTGGCAAGAATGTACAAAATGTAGAGTAACTCAAGTTCCTGGTGGTGTATCTGCTCTTTAAAGAGTGGCATTCCTGTTTCTGGTCCTATGTCATTTCTCAACCTTTTTCTACGACTGTCTGTCAAATAAACTGAGAATAAGCATATTTAATGTTGAAAGAAAAATATTAAAAATTTTTTGCTGATGATATGGTAAACACCAAAGATTCCAGTCTAACAGAAATAAATAGACTAAAATAACTGAGAATTAATAAGAATCTTTGGTGCCATGACTGGACACTACATAAACATTCAAAACTATTAGCTTTTCTCTTCATTATAGCAATAAGAACAAAGAATGGGAAAACTTTTTTACTATCATGATCAAAACTATAAAATATGAACAAAATTAGTAGAATCCATATGAAGACAATTAGGAAATCTTACTGAAAGTCAAAAATTCCACGAGGCCATATGTGGAATTTTCCACTTGTGGTAAATCTATGGTATTCAGAAAGAGGATACAAACGAGCAGACAAATCAACCCAACACCTAGAAAGGAACGTCAGCAACACAGCAAAAGGTCAGCAAATCAGATGAGGAAATTAGCAATATAAAACTTCAGCAAGGAAACTTGAGATAACAACATAAAAACCAACCAAACAAAAACACTCAGAAATGTTAAAAATGAACACTGACCACCCCCACATCCACACCCAGTGGTTAAGAACACTGGCTGCTCTTCCAGAATACTAAGTTCAAGTCCCAGCAACCACATGGTTGGTGGCTAGCAACTACCTATAATAGGATCTGATGCCCTCTACAGGCATTCAGGTGTACATGCAGAAAGAACATTCATATAAATAAAATCTTCTGGAAAACAAACAAACAAGCCCAATGAATCTAATAAAACCACGGTAGAAAGCCTACTGATAGACTGAACCAGGAACAGGAACACTATCAGGATGGAGGTCAAGGTCAAGGAATTATCATGTTCAAACAGCAACAAGAGGAAACCCAGCAGGACCACTGAATTAAGAACTCTGGGAACAGGGCAAGAGACCAAACCTACAAATTCAGAGAGCAGAAGGAGCTAAGATTAAACACTAGAGAATCCAGCCAGTGAAATTATAACAGAAGATTCCTCAAATCTGAAGAAATGTAAATCCAAACACAAAAGGCATTTAGAATCCTAAAAAGACATGACCACAAAAGAACTTCTCTATAATTTATTATATTCAAAATGTCAAAACACAAGGGGGGGGGGGGGGGGTATTAAAAGCTGTAAGAGAAAAACACCAATTCACCTACAAAGGCAGTAACATCAGAACATCAGATCCTTCATCAGCAACCCTAACACCGGAAGCTCTTCTTTCTTTTAAAAACATATATTTACTTATTTAGTGTGTGTTGGGGGAGGGGAATCCATGCCATGGTGCCTGGGTGGAGCCAGAGGACAACCTGAGGGAACCGGCTCCCTCCCTCCACCAAGTGAGTTTTGGGGCCTGAGCTCAGATCATCAGGCCAAGCGGTCTCAGCAGACCTAATCTGATGGCTTTAAGTCCTGAGATGGAGTAACTGCCAACTGTGACTGCTATACTCAGCAAGTCTACTTTTTAAAACTGAGAGAGGAAAAAAAGGGGGGGGGGG
>CABHPR010140833.1:9515-45581 GCA_902168415.1 Peromyscus melanophrys | reverse complement strand
GAAACAATCATTCTGAGTAAGGTAATCTGAACACACAAAGACAAAATTCACACAATTTTATCTCATTTGGGATGTTAGCTTTAAATGTTCAGATATTAGCATATTCATAGAATATTCAACTGGAATATCCATAGAAGTCAGGAAATTAACAAAAACCCATTCGTGGGGCTTATAAGAGAAGGGAACTAGAACAGATACTAAAAATAATTAAAGGGGAATGATGATGCAGGAAATGTTTAATTGAGAGAGAGAGAGAGAGTCAGGATAGAGGAGGGAATACAGGAATAGGTAAATAAGATATTTTGGAAAAGTCATATGGCACCTACTATTGTAGAATCTTTCTAAAATATATACACATATGCATGTGTATGTACAAACATACACATACAAAAATAATTTACATGGAGTCACTATATAAGTGGATAATACTATACATACTAAACACTGCAGGCTAAGAAATAAAAGGATCAGTTCTAGGAACAGATTACTTCTTGTTGACCTGTTTTCCGTGATACCCAACAGACACCCCAACATTTGAGGGTATTGCCAATGCTATTGTTTATACTCCAGAATTTGACAGCATGAAGCTGAGGACAACACATACATGAGTCATAGAACACATAAAAATAGAGATGATGCTCAAGTGGGTACCTTTAATGCAGCTCAGAAGTACAATGAACACTGGAGAAGTGTAATCATCAACCTTACCTACCTGGGAACACTGCTAGCTACGATAATGACTGGCTTGGCAAGGCATGCCCATTTGTAAAATAGTGCCATGGACATCACTGGAGTAACCAATCACTTTCTGATTGAATTTAGCTCCCACTGCACAAGATGAAACCTGTACCTGCCAGCTTTATCAGGGTAAAAACTATGTGTAGATAGATCATAAACTCCAGGAGAGAACCTACTACAATTATTCTGTGAAGTAGACATAGCATTAAACAAACTCCTAATGACTTATCACTATACTTGTAGATTAAGGCATCTCTGAACCCAATCAGAGAAGCTTCTATTTGCATTGGATGGTGATTAACACAGAGATCCACAGTTTTCCAAAGTGTATTGAAAAAGAGACTAAAGAATGCTCAGCCAGAAATGAGATATTTATATCACATCATCTCCTTCCATGGCTCAAATTTCACAGTAGAAGAGGGGGCAGAAATATTTTAAGAGCCAGAAGCAGTGAATGGCCACAAGAAAACAGTGTCTTCTGAACACAGCAGGGCAGCCACACATATAAACATTCAACAGTTATGACAGCATGTACAAGTGCATAAGACCTGTGCCAACTCAAGCCAGCTCAAATGTCATCAAGAAGAAAGACAGGCTGGAAGTCCCACCCACAGCCTAGGAGCTATTGATAATTGTCAGCTGTTGGGTGAAGAGGTGTCAGTTTCCTCTAAAAGCATAGTTTCTGGTAAGTTAGCCAAATTTTAGTGGAAGGTCAGACATCAAAGAGTATATGGACAGAACAATTGGATTTCTTAAATTAAAAATAAAGAACACAATCTTTACTTTGAAGGAGGTTGATCTGGGAAGAGTTTGGGGAAATGTGTTGAATATGATCAAAACGCATTACATTCTCAAAAATGAATAAATCATTTTAAGTATTTATTCTGTCTACAAGGAAACAAAACTAGAAATCAATAGCATGAAAAATATGAAAGCTATACAAATATTAATATACTAAATAACTTATGCTTGGGAAAGTCCCTCATAATCTCATTAGTAACTGGAACCAAAGAAGTTGATGTTACAGAAGTTGAATATAAATGGATGGGCAAAATGGTTCAACTGATAAAAAGCAGATGTTGAGCAGATTGACATATTTAAAGATGGAAGGATAAAATCAACACTACACAGTTTTTGTTGACATCTAGATAGACTATAGCATATACACCTACAGAGGTGGGGGGCAAAGACATACACAAAGAGGCACAGAGGGGAGAGAGAGAGACACAGACAGACAGAAAGACAGACAGACAGGGGAAGAAGAGAAGGAAGAGCAGAAGGAGGAGAAAGAGAAAGAAGAAGAAAGTTTAAAATTAAAGATAATTTTAGTATAAACTAGTAGTTACGAGACTCTGTTATCAGGAAGCAATGAGGAGACATTAATCAGTGGATAGTAACTCCTAGCCCAGGTGAGCTACTGGATGTTAAAATGACTGTAGACAATGATGATGTGCATATATTGCAACAAATAAAAAGGAATTATTTGAAATATTTTACCATTAAATACTAATAAGTGTTTCAGATAGAGGTATGTTAAAACTGACTTGTATATCATACAACGTAAGCATCTATCAAAATATCACATGGATCATCTTTAATATTTTTGTCATTATATTACTGTATAACCGCTAAAATAAATTCAAAACATGGAAAGAAAAAAATTGAATATCAGAATGAAAAATTTTTCTTAAAATTATACATTTGTGGAGACAGATACATTTACTCTGATTTTTGCAGTTGAGTTTATATGCCTGTACTAAACCAGTATCAAGTCAGCCTATCTTTGAATTCCTTGGTATTACAATGTTGAATAATTGACATTTGAGTTCTCAGCTTGAATTTTTAATTGTTGTTCTATTGATATTGGTAAGAAATTTAAATCAGCCTAGATGTCTATCAACTAATGAATAAAAATGGAAATGTAATATAAGTAAATATATACAAATAAGAATTTTATTTAAATATAAAAATGAAATTTGAAGCACTTGAAATTTGAGGGACTTGGTGGCAATTGAACACACCTAAAGTTGTTTAATCATGAGAATGATGGATAATCATTTACATTAGAAAAATCACTGTGAAGCCCTAAGATAGACAGTGGCAAGGACAGTAGCAAAGGATGGAAGTTAGTACAACAATCTAGAAAGAAACATTTGTGTCAACCACAGAAAATTTGAAGAAATAATTAAGTATTCGGGAGAATTCATAGATTTGCATGGATTTATACTGGAAACCACATCCCTAGAATTGGCGTTGAGCTTGGTTTTGTTTTGTGAACATTATTCAGTTCATGAATCCATGCATAAACCAAGAGGGTTGCACCAGTCACCTGCGAGATTCTGATTATTATGGATGGAGAAATGTAAGTAAGAGAAAGCAGTCAAGGAAGGCAGGGTAATAGTTTTCAATGGCCTTTCAAGGGTGAACATTGGAGATGGTGCTTCATTCTCCTGGTGCACATCACTAAGTGGTAAAGGACATGACAAGAAACTCAAAGACCAAAGCATGAATGTATCAAGGAATGAATGAATGTATAACATTCTTTGTACTTATTCTACAGCTATATCTTTTCACTATCTTAGCAACTGATTAAAATACGTATTTCCTAATGTCAATAGATAGGCTTAGGACTTTTTATTTTAATCATTTGAGATTTGATTAATATGAATTTTACTACAGCATCTTCATGCCAAACTGCTGTGAAAATTACCATAAATTACTGTTACTGATGATTATCTCAGAATTTTAGTAACATCTTTGCATCATCCCTTTAAACTGAATAAGTTGTTAACATTGTAACTGGCATGTCATTTTAAAAGAGTCACTTTCCTGATTACCTAAAGGAATCTTTTCTTCCAATAATTAAGTTCAAAAGGATATGAAGATCTGTCCCATAATCAAAATAGCTGGTCAGTAAATTACAAGCATGATATTAGATATTAGCACATTCAAAATTAGTTTTGCCTGCAAGCCAGCAACTTTTATGTGTAATATACAATATTTAGCTGCTTGTCTACAACAAACAAGTCTTAAATCAAGAATTCTTCCAGTGCTCCCAACATCTTTATCACACGTGTTAGTACTACTATTCTGACTAAAATTGTATGTATTATTTGGTAGCACTATGGGGGAGCTCACAGCAAACAATCACCACCAAATTGTGTTTTCTTTAATATTTTTATTAATTCCTTAAGAAATTTGTACAATGTACTTTGATCATATTCACCATCCGTCTCTGAAGTTCTTCCCAGATCCATCCCTCGTTCTTCTTCCTTCTTACCCCTTCCCTTCCCACTTAACTTTGTGGTGATTTTTGTCTCTGCCCCTCAAGGCCAAATTGTGCTACCTAAATAATTTTGTATTTATAGTTTCCACTGGATCATGATTGACACTAACATGGACTACTCTCTTAGAGAAAATCGGCCCCTCCTCTCTCAGCAGATAACAATTGTCATTAGTTAATTAGCTAGAAGTAGAATTTCATGTCCACCTTGACTATCAATGCTGGGACGTGGTCTGACTTGGGCACATCTCACGCATGCTGTCATATCTATTGTAAGTTCATAGTTAAAGTTACTCTGTTGTGTCTAGAAGACACTGTTCCCTAGTAGTCATCCACTACCTCTGGTTTTTACATTCTTTCTACATCTTTCAAAGTGATTCCTGAGCCTTTGCAGCAAAGGGTGCAGTATACATCTTTCATACATGGCTGGACATTCTGTGGTGTCTTATTCTTTAGATCTTGTCGAAGTGTGAGTCTATGTGCCAATCGTGATTTACTGCAAACGGAAGCTTCTCTGATGAGGGTTGAGAGATGTTTTACTCTAAGAGTGCATGGAAACGCCATTTACTATTTGGCACTTTTCTCCAGCCTAGGATCTGTCTACCCACAGTTGCTTGGCTTGATAAAGGTGCCACCTATGGGTTTCTCTATGTGCAATGGGCCTTAAATCCAGTCACAAGGTTTTTTCGGTGTTCCATGACATTCATTCATTCCGCTATTGCAGCAGTAGACACATCTTCCACAGCATATGAGTCTCCATTTCTCTGTCAATGTAGTTTTCTTTTTTTTCTTCTTTTTTTTCTTTTTTGTCAGGTTGATGGGAGCCACCGTTGTCTTGCATGATATTTTTTATAGTGGCAGCTAAACTTCATTCTTTTTGATCAAGAGTTTTCCAAGGCAATGGAAAAAAATCATGGCGGAATATGGAATTGCTCATGTAGTAAGAAAATTTCTGTAAACCAAAGCTATTTTTTTTAAGAAATTATGAATACTAGCAAAATGACTTTTTTGACAGGGATGTTACCGATTTTTATATGGCTACTTTAAAGGGTCATCTCCTTATATTTTGGCCTTGCATATGCAAATTACTCCTAGAAGTCATAAGGTATGAATTAACTAGACGATAAGCCTCTATTACTTAAATTAATGAAATACCAAATTATATAGTTTCTTTACCGGTATAATGGAAACATTTCATGAAAGATAGTAATTAAATTTAAAATCAAGAAAGATTAGCTTTTACTTATACCTATGCAATTTTAGCTGTTGAGTATAGAAGCAAATGCCTTCACTACATAAAGATGCTTTGTATGTCTTAAAATTCAAAGTCCCTATGAACTGAAAAGGAATGAAGGAGAATATATCTGTTTAACAATTCAAAGCCTGGGGAATATTTTCTTAAGAAAACTGCATGAGCATCAAAATGGTACTGGGCAGATTGGAGGGATATTATATCGGTTTGCTGTTGCTGAGCTTCCTCTCCTTCACTTATGAACAAGAATGCAGAGCTACAGCCATCTGGGTAGGGCGCTGTCCTGTCAGCTGCCTATATTCCAATGTTAGTGTTCCTGATTGCAAAATAGAAAGAAGTGGGGAGGGCTTTGTGTTTATGCCCTCCAGCAACATTGAACTTGATAAATCAAAAAGATGCCACTGAATGATGGATATTCCAAGCCCACTTAAAAGGTAGTAGGGATTAAATCTATTTTCTAAAAATACTGCCATGAATGCAGGATCCAATTGTAGAAGAAGCAAAATGAAAAATAACGGAAGTTGTTCTGTAAATAATAAAGCAATAGAAAACAGGAAAATGCATTGCAGAGAGCTGAAGGCAGGAATGGTAGCTGAAGTCTAAAGCATAGCTTCCAATTCCTTAGCAGTGAAATGAATTAAAGGCATTTCTCCCTGGATCTCTGTATCAGAGGTACCAAAGTTATGCAAAACAACACATTTCTAATCAAAAGTAAATGTGACATGTTCACTTAAAAGCATGTTACACAGCAAAAAACTAATAATTTTAAAGAGACATGTTTGCCTAGAATATTAGGCATTGAGAGTTGCTCTGATCTCAACTCACATGGATCTTTTATTTACTGAGCAGCCAAAAGTTATTGGTTTGGTTTCTTGTGAATAAAATGGAATTTTGGTGGCACCATACTAGAAACATGACTAGCATGTCATAACCCTTGGTATCTATCATGTCCTTCTAACCAGAGACTTAGTGTCATTTCCCACCAGGATAGGTGGGAGCACCATTTTACCACAGGGAATCACTGCACTGAAACATTTTAGATGATCATAACTCACATTTCAACAGGATTTGCAGTTCACAGCATGCTATCATTAGCATTATCTCATTTGATTATAGTGGTTGGTTTGCCACTGTGTGTCTTGCATTTAATAGGAACTCAGGAAGTATTGTGGATTGATTAACTATATAATCTTCTTGCTAATGCAAGCAGGGAAATGTTCAGTAACCCTGGTTACATCATTATCTCAGCTGTCTGGTCCATTGTGATAATTTCCACAGGGAAACAGCCTTGGAGAACAAATGCTCCAGCCTTTATGAAAATAGGAAATGTGTTAGCTTTCCAATTAGGCAAAGGTGTGGCTTTCCATGTTGCACAAAGGCAAAAGCTGCTGCTTTGTTTGCCTGATTTGCAACATTCTACACTCACCACGGTCACTTTGAAGTGGTAGCTCCTCGATTCCTATCCCAGGCACACTAATTTGTTCTAACAGTATTTTCCGTCATGTTAAGCAATACTTAACTCTGTTTGGCATTCGACTGTTTGGGGTTTTGTTCCACACTGTTTTCATTAACTATGTATGCTAAAGGAAGAGTGAGTCAGGGAACTGAAAGACCACTGGAAAGTTGTAACCAGGCTGCCTTCATAAATAATGCTTTGCTTTTGTATTGATGTCAATCCAGAAAAGTCTTTCAAGGCCTGTTTTTTGGTTTGGTTTTGTTTTTTATTCTGAGCGTAGCTGTTCCTAGAGTTACAGTTGTATCCCACTTTCCCTTTCCCTAGGAAAACATAGACTGTAGTTGAAACCGTTTCTGAAGATTACAAACTTAATTTGCCACAAAAAGCATAGACCATAGAATACAAGTAAATGCAAAAGAGATCATATTATAATTTTATTTACTAATTCAGAAAAAGAAGAAAGAAAAAGAAAAACAGAATGGAGAGCCAAATGGAATGCAATTCTCACAAAATGAAGTAATCAAATAAGACTTTCTTATTTTCTAATATTTAGAAGACATGTTTTCATGTTCCATAAAAAAAATCAAATCTATCATATGGGATAATGCATTTAAAAATATGTGCTTGGTTCACATGTAAACATATGCACTATACCTAGGAGTCTTAAACTTTGTGATCACTTTACCACACATAGGGTCGAGAAACCTCTCACTGGCTTCAAGTCAAGAGAATATGATTCCCAAAATGATGCACGTTTGTTACTCATGATTGTGTTAGCTTCACTGGGGTAAAGATTGCTCTGATAACAATAACAAGAACAAAACATTTCTGTTAAGGCTCTGATGGTGTTTTCAGAAGAGATTAGCACTTATCAGAGCAGGTTTGGGTATAAAAAAAAAAAACAAAAAAGAATCCACTGTTACAGATGTGGGAGATCATCGATCACCTTCTAATTTGTCACGGAACCAAATAGGACCTTTAGCGACATCAGGAGGGATAAAGTATGTCATTATTGAGCTGAGACCTTTAGTTTATATTTTTGTGCCTTAGGCTTGAGAGCCTGTGGGTATGGGGCCTCTGAACTCTGAGATTTCCTCTAATGCCCTGACTTTGTCTTTTAGTGCTGCAATAACAGAATACCCAGGAACTACAGAAAACAGAATTTATTGGCTTATAGTTCCAAAGAATTTGAAATCTGAGACCAAAGAACCAACATATAGTGAGGGACTTCTCCCTGTACCACCCCATGTCAGAAAGGTGAAGAGAACAGGGGAGAAAAAATGAGAAGCCCAAATCTCCTTCCAAAGGCATCCACATCCCAGAACCCAGTCATGAAAATGATGCACCTAGTTCCACAGCACAGAACCCAGGTGTGAAAATGGCATAGGTCCGTAGAAATGGCACAAGTACATTGTGATGGTGTGGCTGGCGCAATTGAATTTGTGAAGGTGGGATCATTATGTTATAAATCCTTCCACTAGACCACACATCCCAACATCACCATGTCAAGAATCACCTTTCTGCCACATAGCTTTTGAGGACACATTTAAACCAATCCACTCCATTTATTATGATTTCAGATTTTGACTAATTTAGACCTCTGAATTTCCTATTTTTCTAGCCTGCCAAAGCCTTATTGTGGAACTCCAAATTCCCAAGAGTGATTTTCTATAACATATTTCTCATAAATCTTACATACATTTATTCTGTTTTATAGCAAACCCTAAATAAGCATTAGAAATGCACAATCTTTTTAGCCCTTGGAATGATAATGTTTATTATAATATTAATACTAAACATTTAAACAAATGCTTCCTAGATACCAGTGTCTTGTTTGTTTGTTTGTCTATGTTTTCATAACATTTTTCATTATTGATTCTTTGGGAATTTTACATCATGCATGCCGATCCTGCTCACCTCCCAGTTCCTCAATATCCTTCCTTCATCTCTGCAGCATCATCCCAAAAAGAAACAACACCAAAAAATCAATTAAAAACAAAAGAAAACAAACAAAAATACACAATCTTAACAGAAGAGAAAGACTAGATAGAGACAGGGAAGGTAGAAAGGGAGCTTCCCCAGGTGATTATGAAGAAATAGAAAACAATATTAGCAATTGTCTGTCCTGTCTGTGGGGAAGGGACTTTGGGTAGCCTCTACCATCTGACCTAGAGTTAACAGCAAGAATCTTGAACACTGCATCATAAAAGACGTTAACTCTGCCAATCACATGTAGGAATTTGAAAATAGTTTTGGTTTTTTTTTTGGAAAAACTTAAGTTACTCCCAGAAGAATAATATCTAGTTGAGGTATTTGTTGCATTATGTTGAGTTTGCTTATTCCTGGAGACTAAACTCAGTTCCTGAATTGAGTATTAAACATGTCCTTTAACCTGGAAGCTATATGCATAGTATCATGAAACTTTGAACACAGGACTAACTAACCCACCCCTTAGACAGCTAACTAAATCCACAGAAACCATGAGATGATAAATATGTTTAAGATGCTCAAGTATTTTGCAACTAGCCAAATATGAGCAGAAAATTACTATCACCAAAACGATAGGAATATCACATTCATGGTGCCTTTCTAGGCCTGCCCCTGTAAGGAGAAGGTGGTAAAATGCCTTCCCAAAGAAGGCTAACTTGCTCTGGAGTAAGATAAGTTGTAGTACCAGCAAAACAAGGAGGAAGTATCAAGTGTTTAAGAAAGTATATATTAAAAATTATTATGGCATGATACCCTCCCCCACTTCACTGACTGGGAAGAGGTAAGGCCCTCATCTCCTGACTGGACAGTTCAGTTCTCTAGTCTCTAGGTCCTAGGGGCCCATTCTGTGCCCCTCACTCTGCAGCCATTGAAGCCTCAAAGACCAGGCAGCAGCCTCCTCCCCCACCCCCATGTCAACCATCCCTTCATGCCCTCCTACATGGATTAGGAAGAAGAGCTACCTAGAGGTCCACCTATTAAAGGTTCAAAAGAAGAGACAGTAATGTAAGAACACATTTAACAGCATAAAGATCAATGTGGTACCATCAGAGAACATAATGATCCTACAACAGCAAGACCTGAACATCCTAACACAGATGATCCAGAAGAAAATGACTTTCAAAACAACTTTATGAAGATGATAGAGGCCCTAAAAGAGGAAATGAAAAATTCTCTTAAAGAAATGGAGGGAAAGACAAACAAAAAATTAGAGGAAATCAATAAATCCTAGAAAGAAAGCCACCACCCCCCCCCCCCAATAAAAGACAATCAAACAGGTGAAGGAAACAGTTCAAGACCTGAAAATTGACATAGAGGCAATAAAGAAAACACAAACAGAGGTAATTCTGGAAAAGAAAAATCTGAGTAAATGAACAAGAACTACAGAGACAAGCATAACCAACAGAATATAAGAGATGAAAGAGAATCTCAGGCATTGAGGATATGATAGAGGAAATAGATTCATGTTAAATCCAGCAAATGTTTAACATAAAACATCCAGAAAATCTGGGACACCATGAAAAGACCAAACCTAAGAATAATAGGGATAGAAGAAGGAAAATATTTTTCAGCTCAAAGGCACAGAAAATATATTCAACAAAATCATAGAAGAAAACTTTCCCAACCTAAAGAAAGACATGCCTACGAAGATGCAAGAAGCATACAGAACACCAAATAGACTAGGCCACAAAAAAGTCCCCTCACTACATAATAGTTAAACACTAAACATACAGAATAAAGAAAGAATATTAAGACTAGTAAAGGAAAGAGTTTAAGTAACATAAGTAGACAAATTTCTATATGGTCTTATTAAATAAAAAACACAGAGCCAGAAATTTGGGTTAAAACCTTAAAGAGATCAGGGAGATACGGAAAGCCATTAGCTAACCTCACCTCACCAACTTCACAGCTTCCAAGGAAAATGACTTCCTGTCTACCCAGGCTTATATGTCTTGCTTTCCTACCCTCTTATTGGCTCTTAGCACAGCTACCTCACTTCCTCTTCCTACATAGCTCTGTCACTGTCTGTCTGTCTGTACAGACCTCCTGGTCTCTATGGTCAGTACTGGGATTAAAGGCATGTGTCACCATGCTTGGCTCTGTTCCCTAGTATGGCCTTGAACACAAAGAGATCCTGCCCACTAAAGGATTAAGGTCATGTGCTGCCTGACTTCTTTGTTTACTTAAAATGGCTGGCCTTTTTCCCCTGATCTCCAGGCAAGCTTTATTTGTTAATGCACAAATAAAATATCACCACATTTCAGCACAAATAAAATATCACCACATTTCCCTTTTTTGTCTAATAAAAAATAAGTTATAACTAATATAAGAAATACTATATACAATAAGTACAATAACTATATACAATATATACAAGCAATAAATACATCAACAATGTCCAGCCCATTTGCTTTTGACAAATTCAGAGGAAATATTCATTATCTATCCTAATTTGGTGAGTCAAAAATGTACCTAGTTCACTTTCTATCCTATGTTGTATTACCAACAGAAAACTATCTTATGATGTCTTTCAAACTTATACACTTAACACCTCTTAGTGAGTTTCTTTTATGAATTTCTTAAAAAGGAAAACTCTAACTATAACTATGCAATCTTCAACTCCCTCAGAGACCCAAGAAGGAAATAATATTACCTAGTAAAACAGGAAGTGCAAACAAGCAACTTCTAAAAAATGAATTTTGACAGAAACAACCAACTGCCTAGACAGTCACCTGAGGTTTCTATGTATACTGGGGCATCATCTTAAGCCTACAGGCTTAGCATATCAGACAGACTCATTTGTGAAGCAGGATGTACACAAGGCCTACAGCTTGACTTCACATTCAGTATGAGTATTCTATGTACCAGATAAACTTGAATTCTGCCACTGTCCTGTCATGATTCAGGATTTTAAATTCTAGAAATTGCTGGTGTTTTTGGAATTCAGCTTCCCATTCTTCTCAGCTTGTGTGTGGCTTCATCTCCTTTATTAAATGCCAATCTACCATTGAGAGGTTAGACCCTGTCAGCCTAGATGCTCCTTCAAGAATGACTGTTTCAGCTACTGTTCCACTGAACACCAGAAGCCATAGATCCATTGCCTGTTCAGCTGCCTTTGACAAAAGGACAGTGCACCTTTTCCAGATTGCAAAGCCACTTCAGCAATGGTGCCATATTGTTCTGGCCTCAGAGGATGCCTGTTGTCAAAGCTGCAACCACACTTGTCTTGGCAAGGATTGGTAGTCCTTTGTTTGTGTCCTGTTTGTCCATTTTGGATAGCATACTGTCAGCAGTTGATGCGAGGGCACTTTGTTGCCCAGTGGCTACTTTTGCCCCAATGAAAGTTAACTCCATACGCAGTTTCTTCAATGCCCATATCTTCTCTGAAGTAGATTGGTACTGCCAGGAGCAGACATGTCTCATAGTCATAAAAAAAGAAAAAAAAATCTATGTTATTAAAACATTTTCAATGCCATATTCTGTAGATCTCTGAAGGGTTTGAAGATGACCTGTCTTTCTAAAATATATCTCTGCTTGATCTTCAAAACATACCTAATATGACTACAAGTTTGATTGTAGTGTCTAACTACTAACTTTCATTTCCTTATATCCTAATAGTTGGTAATAATAACATTCAAGAATTAGGAAATTACATTATATTGTTAAATGAATTGTATAGGTACATTATTCTGAACAAGATTAGAAATATGTACAGCATTTTCTAACAATATCAATCTCAATATATATAATTTGTATATAATATATAAAAATCTAATAAAATGTAAAGTATTTAAAATTAGTAGTTGTCTTTTAAAAGTAGATTCAAGCCAGGCAGTAATGGTGCATGCCTTTAATCCCAGCATTCAGGAGGCAGAACCAGGCAGATCTCTGTGAGTTCAAGGCCAGCCTGGGCTACAGAGTGAGTTCCAGGAAAGGCCCAAAGCTACACAGAGAAACCTTGTCTCAAAAAACCTAAAAAATAAAAAATAAAAAAATACATAAAAGTAGATTCAATAATCTACCTTTCTATCTGTATCCTCTTTTTTTCTTTACAGAGTAGATTCAATAATCTACCCTCTATTCTACCAATTCTATATCATGACAAAAGCTTAATATATATATATATATATATATATATATCTTATAAATTTTGATATAAAATTCATACCTTAAGAAAAGGTTAAAGAATCAAAATAGAACCAAAGAACTGAGATTAGTAGCAATAGAATAGTTCCTTACTTTTTTTGGTTTTATTCTGCACCATATCAGATGGCTCTTTCTTCTGACATGATACAGAGATTTTGCATTTTCCTTTTAATAACATGCTTGGGTTTAGATAAGGAGAGAGCCATTCTCCAACTCCAAGACTAGCTTTAATTTTTAATTGAACTGGGACTACAAAAATAACATTTGTGTTAAGTGTCTGTAGAGAAGAGCAGAAACAAACATTTAGGAAGACTTATGAAATTTTATATGTGATATACCAATAGGCCATTTTACTCTTTTTCTTGGGACATATTTTCTAGATGATTTGTCCTTTTTCTTCAGATGTCTCATTTATTCATTGTTCTTCAGATTCCTTAGCCTTCATTCTCCTGAAAGACAAAAACAAAAACATTTCCCCAAGCCTAACTTTGGGGAGGTTCCCTTTTGGCAAGTTATATCTGAATAAATGAAAAGCATTTGTTAGTGGTATGTTAGTTTAAGTTGGATGGGCATGCTGGTTGATGAACTATCAACTCTTCTAATTAAGAGGTCCCTTTTGTTCAAATTGAATCTTTATCAATTTTGATGGTATCCACAGCTTATCTTCTCCTGTAGAAACAAAAGCAAAACCTCAACCCCAATGTAACACATATCCTGGTTTCCATTCTGAGGTCAGCACATCCTTAAGTATATAGGCTGATTCAATTCTGAGTTTTTTTTCTATTGCCCAGTGTCTCTCTGCAGCTGTTATTCCTTTCTCATTGGCATTGAGAAAATTCATAGTTAATAGAGCATTATGCAGTCTATTTCTGGGGGTTTTGTTACCCGTTTCTATTTATTTAGCATATCCTTTAGAGTTCCATTTGATCTTTCTATGACTGCTCAGCCTGTAGGATTGTGTGTCATACCTGTAATATGCTTTATATTGTAATAAGCAAAAAACTATTTCATTTTACCAGGGACATATGCTGGAGCATTGTCAGTTTTAATTTGTGCAGGTATACTCATGATGCCCATAACTTCTAGCAAATGTGTGATTACAGAATCAGCTTTTCCATAATTCAAAGCAGTTGCCCATTGAAATCCTGAATAAGTATCAATAGTGTGGTGTACATATTTCAATTTTCCAAATTCTGCAAAGTGAAAAACATCCATCTGCCAAATATAACTCCTCTGAGTACCCCTTGGGTTACAACCTGCTGGTAGTGGAGTCTGATTGTAAAAAGAACAAGTAGGACATTTCCTTACAATTTCCTTGGCTGGTTGCCAGGTTATAGAAAAACCTTTTTTTAAACCTTTACTATTGACATGATGGTTTTTAGGAAATTCTGAGTCTTCCAGCACATTTCCTATCAATGGTTTATTGATCTCATCATTACCTTGTGCTAGAGGTCCTGGCAGACTCATGTGGGAGAGGATGTGAGTTATGTATAAAGGATGCTTCCTATTCCTGATTATATCTTGTAACTGAATAATGACAAAGTTAATTCTGACTCCTCAGGGATAAATGCTGCAGTCTCAATATTTAAGACCAACCTTTCAGCATACTGAGAGTAAGTATGTTCAGAGGTTCAGAAAAATCCATTAATAGGAACAGAACAGCATACAATTCTGATTTTTGAACCAAATTATAAGGACTTTGAACTACTTTACTTAAATTTTCTGACATGTAACCTACCTTTCCTTGTTTGTTTGCGTCTGTATAAAATGTACAGGTTCCAGATATAGGTGTTTCCCAAACAATTTGAGGCAGAATCCAGTTAGCTCTCTTTTTAAGTTGAATTCTATCACTTTTGGGATATTTGCTGTTAATCTCTCCCAAAAAATTGCTGCAAGCTCTTTGCCAAGGTTTACTTTCTGCCCATAATTTTTCAATGTTCTCCTTAGTTAAAGGTACAACAATTTTTGCTGGGTCTATTCTTGCTAATTGACGAAGTCTCAACTTTCCTTTTAAAATCAAGTCAGAGATCTTTTCCACATAAGTTTTTAATTTTTTACTCTGTTTAATTTAGTAGAAATATCTATTCCATTATAATATCTTCCCTCTGCATTAAAATTCCTGTAGCAGAATGCTTAGAGGGTAATATAACCAAAATGCAATCCAACTTTGAATCTACACAATCCACATGTCATTCCTGTACTTTCTTTTCTACCAAGGTCAAATATTTCTCAGCTTCAGGTGATAATTCTCTAGGACTATTTAAGTCTTTGTCATCTTCTAAGGTTTTGAACAAATTACTCAGTTCATCACTTTTTACCCCAACAACAGTTTGCAGATGGGAAATGTCTCCATATAATCTTTCAAAGTCATTAAGAGTCTGTAATCCATCTCTCCTAATTTGCATCTTTTGGGGCCTAATTTTTTGTAGATCTATTTTATATCCTAAATAATTAATAGAATCTCCTCTTTATATCTTTTCAGGAGCAATTTGTAATCCCCAACAAGGCAAAAATTTTCTTCTCCAAACATTCTTTCTAAGTTATCTGCATTTGAATCAGCTAGTAAATATTCTCCATGTAATGATAACTTATAGGTTTAGGAAATTGTTTATATATTACTTCCAATGGCTGTCATACAAAATGTTGGCACAGGATTGGGCTATTCAATATTCCCTGTGGGAGAATCCTCCACTGATATCTCTTAACTGGCTGAGAATTATTATAAGTAAGCAGCGTGAAGGCAAATCTTTATCTGTCTTTTTGTTGTAAGGGTATTGAAAAGAAACAGTCTTTTAAATCAATAACTATAAGAGGCCATCCTTTAGGTAACAGAGTAGGCAAAGGAATTCTAGATTGTAGAGAGCCCACTGGCTGAATTACTTTGTTAATTGCTCTTTGGTCTGTAGAGGGAACAGGGTTGGTATGTAAAATGGAAAAATTTTAATTGAAAACTAACTAAATAAAAATTATTATAATACTAATGTTTTAAAATATTAATATATAAATTGTAAAATCTATACGATTGGAAAGGAGAAACTAATAGAGTTAACTTTAAAGCTTCAAAATCTCTTTTTGATTAATTATTTTTAAATTTTTCATACAATAGTTTAATCATACCATCCCATTCCTCCTAGATCCTTCCCACTTCTCTACCTATTCACCTTCATATTCTTCCTTTATTTCTCTCCAGAATCTCAAGCTTGCATAATAACTACATGCATAATAACTATAACTTGGTTTGCTTTTTCTCAGAAAAAAATGGGAGAAATTCATTCTTCAAATTTTCCCTACTCACAAAAAGTGTAGAAAATAAAGATTTTATTCCAAATATTAATGAAAAATAATTTGGTAGTACAATATGGGACTGCATGTTTACATTAATATTTGCTACAAATTATGGCATGGCCCTGGAGGACAGAGAATTGTTATTATATGAAAGTATGAATCAGCCATTATAGACACTTTATTCTCCTCTTCCAGCTTCTGCAGAGACCTGGGCACCCAGAAGCTCTGCTCACAAAGTATAGAAGCAGAAGCTGATGTGGTGGCTAGCAGAGGAATGTGGATTCTTCCACTTAACATTGGCTCATCTGTGTTGAATATTAAATAGGTTCTCCCAAATCTGAAAACCTATACCACCTAGGATTTGGTGAGAATTGCTAAGAATTTCAGTTAAACCAGAGGTCTTTGCCTTGGTTACCCAACTGGAGTGGCTCTTACTGAAAGTAGAGGCTTTCCTATAAAGGACTGCAAATCAAGTTGGTCTCTTCTGTTTTGCATATTTTTTGAATATATTAAACAGATTCTGGTGTCTAATTGTTACTTTCTCTTGCAAAGAAAAAATATCAATTTTTATTGTAAACTTTTTCTCATTTTTTGCTGCTTGATCTGCTTTATATAATGATTGGCTGATTTAAATTTTTTACTGAAAATAAATTTTTATACATTATATTGATTGTGGTCTGTCTCCAACCCCAAATTCCTCCTAGATGCTCCCCTCCTTTTCTCCTACCCAAATAAACACCCTTTCTGTCTCTCCTTATAAAACAAACAGGCATCTAATAATAATAAAATAAAAAGAAAAGAAATAAACCACAATAAGATGAAGCTAAGAAGCAGAGGTTTAAAAAAAAAAGTTCCAAAAGAAAACACATGAGAAACACACGTTTGCACATAGTAATCCCATCAAAACACAAAGCAAGAAGTCATTATATATACTCAAAAAAGGACCTGTAAGGTAAAAAAGAAATCCTGACAAAACATTATGAGACAAAGAATCTTCAAAGATGCTGTCAAGTTTGTTTTGTGTTGGCCATCTGCAGGTGGGCATAAGGCCTGCCCTTAAGAGTGGTTTGTATCCCCAGTGAGATTCTTGGAGAGAACAGATGTCTCCTTTATGGCTGGTTATCAACTGGAGGTAGCTTCTGGGTTAGGGATGAGGGCTAGTGTAAATTTTCCTCTCAGTTCTGGGACTCCATTTGGTGCAGACCCATACAGGTCCTGTGCATGCCGCCCCAGACTCTGTGAGATTATATCTGCATATGTCCTGCTGTGTTTAGAAGGCCTTGTTTTTTTGTTTTGTTTTGTTTTGTTTTTGTTTTTTATCTTTTATCCCCTCTGACTCCTACCATCTTTCTTCTTCATCCACAGGCTTCTCTCATCTTGTGGATCAGAGAATGACTAGGATTTGATGGAGGCATCCCATCTGGGCTGAGCATTTCAAGACCTCTCACTCTCTCCACATTGCCTGTCTGTGGATTTCTGTATTTGTTTTCATCTACTACAGGAGTGTTATGGGTGGAACTGACATTGTTACAGGCCAAACCACCAGAACACCTCTTGTGGGAGGGTGAGAGAAGACTAGGAATCAACAACTCGGATACCGGGAGTCAGGTGAGAAGCAACCTGCAGACTCCTTTATTGCTGGAATGGGGTGAGCCTAAATACCCACTCCTGGCACCACATTGGCTGTCAGCCATTTCTTTGGCTGTGTTGGCTTCTTCTCATTGGCCCCATCAATCTGAAATTCGTAGGTCACCAGTCACTGAGAGCAGAGACTCCAGGTTGGCTTAAAGAAAGTTATTATTGCGCATGATTATGTGCACCACCAAGGTGGCCACACCCCCACAGCCAGGCTGGCTCTTTTTCTCCCCACACAGCAGGAAGTTTCTCTGATGATAACTGAACAAGGCATTGATCTACGAGGATAGCATACTATCTTTAGCAGTCCTTTTATGGCTGTGGTTATGTTCCTCTAGCAGAAGAGTTGCATTTAATTTCCCCCCAGGCCCCTGGCTTTTCTTGTCTCAGGTCTTTGACCACCCTAAAAGTGTTGGAGGGCCTTAAATCCAATCATATATTGGTTATTCCCATAAGCTTTGTGACACTACTGCATTAGTGCACCTCATAATCAGCTCATCATTGTAAATCCAAGTTTGTAGCTGGGTGAGTGTTTATGTTTCTCCTTTGGTAACATTTCAGAGTATCTTCCAGTACCATGAACACTAATCAGTAGGGGTGAAGGCTCTAAGTAGGTATCAGCTCCACATTTCCATTTTCAAGGAGTTCTGTGGATGTTTCCTTCAGTAAAAGGGCCTTATTGTTTGTGAAGAACAACCAACAGCCTTGGCAACAGCCAAAATTGTTTGGGGATATTGTAAACATTTTTGTTGACTGGTTTTAAAGCATACTTTGAGGATCTATTTTGAGAGATAAAAATTTAGAAAACCTCCAATACCTTATTAAATAAAATGTGTCTTTTTTTGATAGTTTATGTTGCTGTCTCTGTTGAGAACAATCTTGAATGGTCTCGCTGCGCGTCTCTTTCACAGATCCTTACTTCAGCTTAATTTCAGATCTATCTCACAGTTTCTTAACTCTATTACCTTGTGTGCACAAATACCCTACTTCTGTTTCTCTAGTGCTTATTGATCAGGTATCTGTCATCATGACAAAATGCCTAAGGAATCAAATTAAATGAGAAAAGGTTCCTTGTGCCTCATAGTTACAGGTTTAGTCTACACTCCTCAGCTTCTTTAACTGTGTATCTGTAAGTGTAGAGGCAACATTACATGGCAGGGAAATGGATGGTGCAAAGTGTTTCAGATCATGTTAGAAAAGAGGAGAGCTAGAAGGGGAAGAGAAAGGAAGAAGGGACGAAGATAGGAGAAAGGGGAAGACTAACAACAAGATGTACCTTCAAGGACATGCACCAATAGCCTACTCTTTCAATTACATTCCAGCTCTCACAGTTTCCAGAACTTCCCTGAAATGCCATGAACAAAACATGAGCTCTCATATGTTTTTAACATTGACATCTTTTGAACTTTTTAAGAATTACTTGTATTTCAAAAAAAATTGTCTTTAAACTTATTGGACTTCAAATCTATAGCTAAAGAATTGGAAGGTCACTGCTCTTCTGTTTTTCTTCTCTTTATATTTGGTCACACAGACAAATGGCAGTGACTTTAAGGTGGTAACAGAGCTGAGAAGGCTAACGGGTCTCCTTATGTTGTGATTTCCATACTTCCCCCAGGTCAATATTTGAAGAAATAAGTTTATTCTCCTTTCAGAACATTGTTGTTTTCCCGCATCACCAAAGTGCATCATTTTTCTTATATTAATCAATCTTTTATCCTTGTAACTATCTTCATAATGCTGGTAATGACAGAGGTAGGCAATGAAATTTTTCTCTACAATATAGAAAAATGGTAGACATTCGCCAACCTTCTATGTCACAGAGAATAAAAAAGTCAACATTCTGTATCAGTGTAAAGTTTTATGATATGGGTTGAGATAATGAGTATTAGCTAAGTGCTTCTCCAAGATAAAATCCCAGTTATAAGGTGCAGTTTTCACATTCTAACTCTTCTGCTGGCAAATTCAAAGCATACTTAAAGAAAATAACCTATCTCAATGACTTGAAAATTCAAAATACCTAATTAGTATGCTAGTTTCACTTGAGTTTCCTGAGAAGTTCCCAAAAGTTTAGTAAAATGCCTCAAATTGAGCTGGCATAATGGTTCCATAATATTATCGTAACTACAGTCCATAAGGTTTTGATTGGCTTCCTATTTTTTTCTTTTTTCTCTCTTTATTTATGGTAGGGAGATTATCCAACATGATTTCTGTAATAAGGCTGATGGAAGAAAAATGCAATTAAGATGAATCTTTGTGGTATAGCCGACCACAGACGAGAAGCAAAAACTTTCGGGAAGCAAATAGAATAATATCCTGGTTCACCAGACACAACTGTGACTTTGTTAAAGAAGAAACGAAGTTACCTAGAGAAGATTAATGGCTGGAATAGGAGAAATTAAAACACCAGTGATTAGAATTCTGATGAATAATAATAATATTTCTACCATTACAAGATCTCCATTATGTTATGCCTTAAGAGGTTTTGAATTTATTATTGTGGCAATTGAGTATCTTTTTTTGCAGTATTAGATTGGACTATTTTTCTTTACTGGAACATAATTATATTAAAATATAATTGACTTATTATATTATATTATTATATTAAATTTATATTAACAATTATATTAAAATATAATTCTGAAGCTTCCTAATTTTTTGAATATTCATTGTATATTTTGGAAACTTCATTCTTTTGGTCTTCATCTATATAAGTCTGCATATATATGTATATGTTGTTTGAAGCAGTGTCTTATGAATCCAGTAGGCTCTAGATTTACAATGTAGGCCAGGCTGGCCTTGAACACCCATTCTCTCTGTCTCAGCCTTCTGAATGAAATTACATACCTAAGCTACCATGACTAGAATCAATTTACATGTATTTAAAATTCATTGTAATTAAAACATGAAAAGTTTTGTACTTATTTTGTACAGTTTATTATTTGATGTGGGTACACATTTTAGATTGGCTAATGAGATCTAATTAGCATATGACTTCACTTCACATATTTACTCTTTTACTGACAATCTACTTTCTTAGCACTTTTTATTAATATAATACATTGTTATTAATCATAACTGAAATATTGACCAGCAGATCTGAATTTATCTACTAAAACCTTGTGTATTTGGCCAGCATCTCCCTAATGCCCTGTCCCTCAAACGTCCTCACTGCTTAGTATTCCCCATTTTTCTCTATACATGTATGGACCCAAACATTTCATATTTGAAATAATGTAGTATGTGTCTTTTTGTACCTGTATAATTTTGCTTAAGTTAATGTCTTCTAGATACATCAACATTATCAGAAACTGCAAGATTCAATTCTATCTCAGTAAGAATATTATTTCATTATAGTTATATCACATACTGTTTATTTATTACTTGATGCTGATTACAGCATTATTCATTTGTACTGAAATATGGAATCCTCATTACTTTTAAATTCACAGTCACATATTTATTGTGTTTTCCAGTTTAAAAAGTAGAGACAGAAGTGTAAGAGAAAGAAAGGAAAATTGATGGAGAGCTTTGATTATACGCAACATAAGAAAGTGTCTGACTCTGTTTTTTATGTTTTTGTATCATATTTAGGGCTAACATTTAGTTTCAAATCTGATTTTTCAGAATGATAGCAACGAAAAAATCGTCTTTGAACTGAACTGAGGTCCCCTCCCCTGCAATATAAAATGGCTAAAAATAAACAGGAATAAAAATCCAAATTGGAAGAAAGAGCAAGAGGCAAGAAGAAAAGACAATGGACAATAACCTGATAATGCCATTCAATATTTTCTTTAATATTTTAATACATTTGTTTGTTTACATTTGTGTGTGTGTGTGTGTCTGTGTGTATGTGTGTCTCCGTGTGTGTGTGCATGCACAGCCTTCTGTTGCAGAACATATATAGAGGTCAAAGGACAACTTACAGGACAGAATTCTCTCTTCCCACCCTGTGGGCACCAGGGATTGAATTAGGTCATCAGGCTTGGCAGCACGCCCCTTGCCTGGTAAACCATCTCCCTGGCCCTGCATCCAATAATTTTTGAGGGTTTTTTATGGTCATTTATTTTACTGTTTACAACAATTCTGCAATTTTTTTCATCTCTAAGATGAAAAGATCAAAATCCCAAGTCTTACATAATCAAAAAGTTTACAATGTGACAAAGTCATGATCTTCAACTATGTCTTCCTGATTCCAGCTTGCCAGAACGCTAGTAGCAACCTTAATAAATTATTATTTTTTGCATTCTATTTCTTCTTCTAATTTTACCAGGAACATTGTTCTCTTGCCTTTCAAGATCAATAAAATTCACAACAACAACAAAATTTCATCAGCAGTAAAGTATCATAGATCTTGCACAGAAAATCACCAAGGAACATTAGTGCATGACTCAAGCAACATTAGTGCATGACTGATCTTTTATGTAGCCCTTCTTCTAAATTTATAGAGCATAACTGCTTGGATTTAAGTTCTGAGATGTTTAGTTTTCAACACTAATACCAGGGCTGAAAAGACAGAGCAGGAGTGCTTCTCTTTCAAAGTACCTGAGTTTGATTCCCAAGTAACCACATCAATTGGCTCAGGACTTCCTGTAACTCAAGATCCAGGAGACTGGATGCCCTATGCAGGTTTCTGTGGGCAGCTACAGAAATTCATGTGAACATATACACAAGAATGCAGGCATGTAAGTAAAATTAAATCTTAAAAACTTATACCCTTTCACATTTGAATGCCTGGCAGTCATTTTTAGTGAAATGGAATTAAATTGTTATCAGTTGATAGGCCTTAAAATTTTATGACCCCAAATGGAGTGTCTATTATAATTAATATAATTTAAATGTGAAAGCATTTTTTCTGGATATTCTCAAAATGTGCTTGCTATTTCTTTAAGTGAACAAGCTGGCAAAATTAAAACACGGAATCAGGAGTAGGTTTTTTTAGAAGTTCATAATAAATCTATATTTTGATATACTTACTTTGATCTCTGTGATATTAAGAAATAAAAACCAGATTTAAAAAGCATTTTAGGTTTATGATATGTCAATTAGGAGATAAGTAAATTTGAAGATATTATGGAATTTTCTTAAGTATCTGTGGTTTATTGAGTTTATTAGGATTTTATCCCAAATCAAGTAAAAATGCTATGGAACTATGTCTTAGTTATGGTTTGTCTATTGCTATGAAGAGACACCATGACCATGGCAACTCTTATAAAGGAAACAAAAACACATTTAATTGAGGTTGCTTACATTTTTAAAGGTTTAGTTCATTATCACCCTGGTACAACAAGGTGGTATGAGGCAGACACAGAGCTGGAGGTGAGAGTCTTACATCTTAGGAAGGCAACAGGAAATGGTCTGACTGCCGCCCTGAGGGAATCTTGAGCAAAAGAGACCTCAAAGTCTGCCTCCACAGGGACAGATTTCTTCCATCAAGGCCACACCTTCTAATAGTGTCATCCCCTTTGGGGGCCATTTTCTTTCAAACCACTACAAACTAGCTCTTCAACATATATTGGGCTAAGAATCACTCATAGTTTCTGTTTTTTTGTTTTTTTTTTTTGTATTGCTTTGGATTCACTTATTCGGTAACTACTATGTGGGAGCCCACAACTGACTCAGTTTCCCAGTTTGAATCTGAAGTCTATTCTGAGTCAATAGAGTTCAAGCTTGCTTGCTCCAGGGCTGTGAGAAAGTCCTGATTAGCCCACAGAGCCTCCTTGAAGGGCTGGAGAAAGTCCTGATCGGCCCACAAGAAGGAACACACTAGCTAGCTAGATGCAGGCTGCTGATGCCAGCCACAGGTACATTGAGATAGAAAATGAAACTGCCTGCTCCTTGACGCAAGGCAGAATAGACAGTGGTTGAATGCCTGTGTTGTGCGTTGTTCTACCTCTGTCCTTCCAGACGGTATATAAGCTGGCTGTGAAATAAACTCGGGGCTGTCTAGCATTGACCAGCAGACCTCTCGACTCTTTTCTGTCTTCTTCATTGTCTCTACAATCTGCACACCTCTACCTAGCTACCCAGCTAACTGTCGGCAGGCTCTGACACTACTAAATACCTTTTATGTTACTGACATAAAGCTTGGACAGCAAAGACGGTGATGTTACATAGCTATACCCACTTTTTCTCCAAGAGTTCTCAGACTCACAAGGGCAGTTCTGCAAGAATCAATCCTACTTCAGAGAGCTAAGTACCCACGGAGTTTTAGAAGGCGTTTCTGCCAGGAGTGCAGCTGAGGTGAGGGAATTGTTAGGAAAGTCTCTACAAAAGTGGTATTTCAGCAGTTTGGAATACATTAATTACATTAAGGGAGTTTTATCTAAGTGCCTAACTCAAGAGCTCTTCATGGTTTGGAAACATTCTCAAAATAGACTCTCAAAAGTCCTACATTATTTCCTCCAAACACTGTGGCTTAACGTTCTGGGAAGTGCTTTGAACTGTTATATCTGAAAAAGCTGAATTAATCCTTATATTGACTTCCAAAGAAAAGCTGTTGTTTCTTTCAAACATGAATACTGCTTTTTTTTGAAATTCAGAACTAAAAGTCATTAAATATCAATTTTTTTCCAATATAAATGCAAGTGCTGAGAGAAGAGGTGCCCCAACCCTCTGGGAGACGACCCAGAGCTTCTGACCCTAGGATGTGGATAGCAGGGAGAGTCAGGAACATTTCACCTTCACAAGAAAGAGACATTTTGACATGTTCCCACGTCTAGTCAGGCACACTCATCTCAAGAACCCCTACACTGCCCTATCCTTACTTCTTCGGCCTTGATGCCTCCCTGGGTAACTCCACCTCTACACTGGTCTATCCTTCATACTCCTTCAGCCTTGGTACCTCCATGGTTAACTTCAGCCTACAGAGCTGTTGCCATTGTTGGCTTGCTTTCTTTTGTGCTTTATTTTCCAACCTCTAGAAACTTGTTTCAGCCAAAGAGACTAATATATATTTTACCATAGTTTCTCCTTAACTCCATGCAGTCCCCCTTTCCTCTAAATTTTGGGGCACTGTCCTAGTTTTATACACAAAAGAGTATTGAAATTCAAAAAAAAATGTTTTGTGTTATTATTATTATATTGAGTTAGGCAAATCCAGGACAGCATAGAGCAGAAACACTGAGCACTTCATTTTTTCCTCTGCATAATTATGGAAGTTTCATTTTATTTCCCCAAAATGGACATTTTAACAAATACCGGTTGTCTTGGAGAGTTTCTTAAGGGTGTAAGAATAAATTAAGAAAGTTTACTTTTTCAATACTAAATAGTATAATATGGTTAGAAGATTCAAGAATTGGAAAAACAGAGATGGACAGATGGCTCAGCACTTGAATGCATGTATTTCAACTTCAGAGGACCCAAATTTGGTTCCCAGCACCCTTTTTGAGTAGCTCACAGCTTCGAGTAACTCCAAATGCAATGTGATCTGATAGCTCTGGCTTCTGTGGGCACTTGGCCTCACATGTACATACCCCATCCCCTTAACACACATAATTTAAAAATTAAAAAGATCTGTAATAATAATTTGATAATATGGAAAAAAAACCAGAGTTACTCCTCCCAATGTATTATAAACAAACCTAGAATCACAGCTTCTATTACATCAAAGCTTATTGAAGATGAGATCCCATATTTTTAAGAACTTGCTGATTCTACAGCATGATCCTATGCTCTCCTTGAATGTTTCATCTTCATAACACATTTGCAATTATCTCTTCCCCCACTTTGTTGCTATTCTTGTTTGCCACAAGCGATGGTGACTATCTCATAATATTTGTTCCCAATAGGTCAGGACAGTTTGCTGAGAATGCAGAGACGGAGTGTGTAAGGAAGAAAGCTTGGCTTCTGGGAAAGGAAAAACGGCCGCACACCATGGATCCTTATACATCACAGCATTCACGCCTTAGCACAACCCAGTTCAATGTTGCAGTCAATAGTGAAAACTGACATTTCCTTTTTCTTTCCTTTTGTAATGTTTATCCCATCCATGGGAAAAATCAAATCAGATTATTGAGTAATCAAACAAACAAAAATTTTTTGAATGGAACTTTCTGGTATTTTTATTCTTAATCACATCTCAGGAAAAATATTGCTGACTCTCCATAAAAGCTTTTGCAATGTTACTACTTTTCAATGTGAAAAACAGAATATTTTGCATTGACAAATAGCATTTCCTGACAGGAAAAATAATCAAAGTTTTCAAAGATAGCTAGCTAAAGGAATTGTGAGCAATGGTGTAGAATAATTATTAGCTAATAAATGAATAAAAGAATGACATTAATTTAACAACATGTGATCCTCATTGTGTGCCAGTATTCATATCCAACATGAACATGTAAGTATTTAAAATTACTTAAATTATATTTACCAATAGAAGAAAATAAGTAGAAAATTATGACACTTATTGTCCTGCCTCTGGAAAAGGATGATAGCCAAAATTCACCTGCCACATCCTACATTTTACCATGGCTTTTTCATATAATATGAATATTTAAGTCGATCCTCTAAATGTTTATTCTATTTATTTGTAAATAGGAAATGTTTGAAAGGTGATTAATAAGCAGATACTTTCTTATACATTTTATAAAAATTAAAATATTCTCAAAATAATAATAACTTTCATATAATTTCAAATGAAGGTAACACCCAATAACTATAACAGTCCTTACATAGGAAATGCTGGTGGGTATAAGGCCTAATTTACTTTTCAATAGAAGAGAAGAGAGCTAATGTTAGAAAGTATGATTAAAATGTAATGCAACCTTATTGCCAAGACAGTGCAGTAGAGACATGGCAACTTGGAAAGTGGTACTGGGTGGTTACCTAACACACGGCTCTCTCATTTAGCACACTCAATCATTTTCAACATGTGATCACCTAACATAAAAATGCCACAGCCATCTCTGCTTTCCAGCACCCTCCCCCCCAAAAAAGGAGAAATAATAGATACCTGTGACTTCACAGTTGTAGAAAAGGCTAAATTCTAAGTCTATCACTGCAGGTTAAATATCAGAATTCCAACAACTTAATGACTAACAGACTTCTAGTAAAATTGTAACATAATTTATAGCAATGAATGGATGTCTAGCATTATCAAATATTTTAATGAGGTGAAGAAAATAGTAATGCACATTTAATGTGTAACAGAGAAGACATGCTTCATGTTATAGAGAAACAAATTCTTATATGAGCTATAAAGTCAGCATTCCTGGCACAATAAAATCAAGTGCATGGCAAAGATAAAATATAAAACTCTAAGATAAATAAATTTTGAGTGAACATTGTATTAGTTTTCTGCCACTGTTTGATTGCTGAAAACATAGTGACTTCAAATAACCACTTCGTACTCACACATTTAGTTCAGAAGGAAGGGTGTGGTGTACGGGTTCTCTGCTTAGAAATTTAAAGGCTGAAATCAAAGCATTGATTTAGCTGAATGCTATGTTATCTCTTTACAAGAATCTGCATGCAGAATTTTTCTTGAAATTGGTATAATTTAGTATTTTTTTGTGTTATAAGATTGAAGAATACATCTTGTTAGTAGCTATCATCTAAGTGTCTGTCTCAGCTCTTAGAAGATACTATCATCCTCTGTCATCTGTCCCAGCCAACCCCAAGCCAAAATCTGATACAACTTCTTATACCAAACTCACATGTTCAAATTTCTTTAACTTCTTCTGTTCTGACATCCAGGGCTTTCCGACTAAGTCGGGTCCACCTAGGTAATCTTTTTAAATTGCAATTGACTTGTGACGTTAGTTACATCTGCAAAGTCTTTCTAGTCTTCTAAGCTCAGATTGGTGTTTGTTGATGTACAATATATAATAATACATCAGGGACTGAAAATCTTGGGGGCCATTACAGAATCTTACTACTACAAATGGTAACTTTGCATTAGTTCCTGTTCTCTTAACTGAAGGCACATCTATGAAGAGACACATCACTACCACCGAGAACTTCTGAAAAAAACATATTGAAAGGATACAGACTAATTAAAAATTCAATAATGATACTAATTACTATATCATAAAACATTGTTTGAGGTAGGGCCTCATTCTGTATGATAAGATGCCCTCAAGCTCTTTATGTGAGCCTAGACTGGCTTCAGACTTGAGATGCTGCTTTTGTTTCAGCATCCCAGGTACTAAAAACATCAATGTGCATCATTGTCACCATCAGGCCCAATTGGAAAGTAGTTTTCAGTGATAGAAATCAAATCAGAACCTTGCATATTCTAGACAACCAATCTACCTCTGTTCTAAATTTTGCTAGATACACTAATAACTAATAAATGAAATATTAAGTATAACACAGAATATGTATATGAAAACAGGGGCCAGTTCTGTATCGAGGACTATGAGGGTCCAGCCCCTCGATAGTCCCCTCCCAGGGTCCAGGAAGAATCTACAACCAGCTGATAATTAATCTTTGATGAAAAGAAATGAATCTATGTACACGAAACTCCTTAGTTCATACATTTTATTATTCTGTGATAGTTCTCTTTCTACACGGCTTCTATTCTGCTCTCATGTCTAGCTCCTTTCTTGCCTGATTTCTCTCTATATTTATCTACTGTCCCCTCTAGGTTCTATCTTAATTCCTTCATCTAGTTCTGTCCCTTCTAGGTTCTCATCCATCTAGTTCTTTCCCCTATCAGCTCCTCTCCCATCTCCTTCTCTCTCATCTGGCTTTTCCTCATCTTGTTCTTCCCCATCTAGCTCTTCCTCATCTCCCATCTCTTTCCTCTAGTCCTCTCTTCTAGCCCTTCAATCTAGTTTTTCCCCATCTCTGTTTGTTCCTCTCAAGGTATTACCCATCTAGTTCTTCCATTCTCTTTTCTCTTCTCCATCCTGTGCCCTGGAAGTCCCGGTATAAAAAGGGAGGATCCAAGCTAAATTGTGTAAAGCTATTACTTAATATCCACCTCACCTAGGCGGTGTCTCCTTGTGGAATTTACCTTAAGTCAGGAGACTTGCATGTGGGCTGTTATCACTGTTAGTCCTTGAAAGTTGGGCATCGACCTAGGTGGTATCTCCTGTTAGTCCTTGAAAGTGGCAAAGGGAGATATCTGACTCTAGAGGAAGCTTTTCCTGAGGCTGCTGTCCAAAGTCCTGGAATGTGTATGTCCAGAGAGTGATCAGTCCACACTGTTAGTCCTTCTTAGGGAAAGGTCAATTGGGAAAACTGTGAAGGCACACATGATTTTCATAAAAGAATACAGCTGATATATAACAAGCCAAATAATACCAAAAACTCCAGGTAGTGACTTTGCCATAACCAGCTGAGTTCTTATGATATATTCCTGTGGCCTGCAGCAGTTCTGTGATAAGGTTGAATTTTAAATATGATTATTAGAGAAGGAAGGATTAATTGAAGAGGTAAAAGTTAGGGAAACACATAGGCAAATGATTGACCAAGAAGGTATTCAGTCAACAGAAGAGTGTTCCGGGTTAGGATGCAAGAACATAGTCTGTTAGGTGGGAACAGTTCTAAAGGACCCTTGAGTTGTGCAAAGACCAGGAAGGGAAATCCAGCTGGTACAATGCTGTAGAACCTAGGAAAGACCTTTAGAAAGAATTCAGGAATGTTGAAGTGATGGAGGAGTATACTGAGACCTTACAAACAATTAAAAGAACACTGTTTCATATTTTAAGAGAAGGGGACAGGTGTGGTAAAGTCTGAACAAAAGAATCAGAAGGTCCCACTTAAAGATAACTCTGTTGAGTTGAGCCTTAGCTTAAGAGTTAAGGTGCCTTGTCCAACTTTGGGGTAATGGTTTGTTTTTTTTGTTTGTTTGTTTGATTGCATATTTTATCTTACTATATTTTATTTTAGTATATTTGGTTATTATCTCTTATAAGTCTGTTCATTTTTAAAGAGGCACAGAAAGGGGGTAGATCCAGATGGAAGGGGAAGTGGGAAGGAACTGGGAGGAGTAGAGAGAGTGGAAACTGTAATCAAAATATATTGTATGAGAAAATAATCTATTTTTAATGAAAAGGAGGAAAAGAGTTTTAGGAGGCCAGTCTGGAGAGGGTGGAGGATGATGGTAACTCAGAAGACAATGGCAATTTGAGATGGGGTTAGAAGTAATGTTGAGTGTGTGTGTGTGTGTATGTGTGTGTGTGTGTGTGTGTGTGTGTGTTTGAATGATAAGCCAATCAGGCTTTGACTGAAGAAATATTAAGTCCCGAAGAAAGTGGAGAATGAGGACATTTTTTAAGGGTTTTATATAAGCAACTTAAAAGTTAGCTTATAATTGAAATGAATCATAATGTATGTAGAACAGAAGCAGGTTGAAGGGAAAGCCAACCTCCAATTTTGAGAAAATCTATGAGATGATTAAGGGGTCTGTCTGGTACAGTGTTGGATGTGTAAACCTGAAGACATATAAGTTTGTAAGAATAACTATTTTGCCTCTGCACAATATATTCAAGGAATTTAATTCATGTCATTTAAATTTATCTAAATGAGGATATGAACAAGTGAATGAGTCTAAAACACAAAAAGTAAATATTATTGTGCTCTCAATCAGTGATAAACAGAATTGAGAGTTTGAGCAGAAGATAATACAGAATTCTGAGAAGTAATGGCTAATCAGATAGGAAGAAAATCATGAGACTGTTTGAATGCAAATATAAGAGAAATTGATATTTCCAAAACAGAGAAGGTGGCATTCTCTGAACAGGTTCATGGTGTGTTATCTTAATGTTTTTGCATCTGTGATGGAGTGACATAGACTATATGAATTATACAGTACAAAAATTCATTTTCTCATAATTATGGAGGTTTGGAAGTCCTGGATCAAGTGGACACCATTGTGTGGTTAAGGCCTTCTTGCTGAGTTCTCATCAGGCAGAACTATGAAGCTGTAAGAAGGATCTAAGCTAATTTCCTCCAGGGTTTTTATAGGGCACTGATCCACTCAAAAGGATGTAGCAATCGTGAAACATTCACTTCCTTGAATACCCCATTTCTTACTATGAATGTGAAAGGCATAACGTTGTTACATAAATTTTGAACAGAATACATTAAAACCAAAGCATAGGTCATGTAAGGTAAGGAGTGAAAACACAGCCTTGGCTTCAGCTTGTACAGGATAATGCTCACCTTGGCAACAATTTCAGCCTTGCTGGATTGAGCTTCTGACAGCAAAGAAGAAACTGAAGACAAAGCAGTTAGGACTGAACAATTCTGGGAGATTTTGTTTCCAGAGAAGTAAGAGAGAACAGCCGAGATCACAGAGAGTGATGGAATCAAAAGAAGTGGATATTTTAAGTGAAAGTGAGAGCAACTTTGCAGGCCTATAGGAATGATTTACAGTGTGAACAGAAGATGATGTGTTTTTTAAAGATCTTTGGTGCTAAGGACAAAGCTCAAAATCCTGTGTATGATAAGCATACATGTTAACACTGAATTATATCCCCAGACCTTAACAGTGCTTTTAAAAAGCAGGAAACATTTGAAAGGAGTACTCACACGTGCATTATTGGAAGCAACTTCTGAGGCATGAGTGGGAGATAAAATGTGCATGGAATGTGTAAAGCCCACCCAAGCAGTAAGTGTGAAGAGAAGATCATTAAGTTACAGGTGTGAATAGACAACTAGATATGGTAGGTCTTGTGAAAATTTGATGATGACTGCTTTTATTTTCTTGCTTAAATTATATTGTAAATTACTGTTCTGATGACAGACAGGGAAATTTAAGGCAGTAGAAAAGCTCCCCGGAAATTAGGAAGACCTGGTCTTCACACTTGCTGCCCTTAAGTAGTCACAGTGTTACTTTAAAGAGTGAGGTACAGCTTCTGTGACTCTCTTCTATGCTCTACAGAAAATAAGAATTTATCTAATCACATTCATGTTTCTGCCAGTACTGAAACATTAATAATATAGAGCATACAAATCTCTCTTTTCTCCCCCTGTAAGAAGTCTAAAGTGAGAATGCTATAATGGAGTTGCATGTGGTCAGGAATCCATAACTTAATTATATTTCAACAGAATTCCTGGAGGGCACAGCTTTCACAACAGGAGTGAGATAGAAACTAGTCGTGGGGTCCCAGTATAGAGCTCTGTGGATGTATTTCTCTGGAAGCTGGCAATGAGTGAAGAGCTGATGCTATTGAATATCAGAATCCAGTAGTGAAGAAGAGGAAAGACAAACTACAATCACAGCTACATGCCACAGATAGGTATGATGCCTTCCATATAACAGACAGATGTGATGCCTTCCATAGAACAGACAGATGTGATGCCTTCCATAGTACAGATAGGTGTGATGCCTTCCACAGCACAGACAGGTGTGATGCCTTCCATAGGACAGACAGATGTGATGCCTTCCATAGGACAGACAGATGTAATGCCTTCCATAGGACAGACAGGTGTGATGCCTTCCATAGGACAGACAGATGTGATGCCTTCCATAGGACAGACAGATGTGATGCCTTCCATAGAGCAGACAGGTGTGATGCCTTCCATAGGACAGACAGATGTGATGCCTTCCATAGTACAGACAGGTGTGATGCCTTCCACAGCACAGAAAAACAAGTATGCTGCCTTCTGCAGTCAACAAAACGGGAGTGATACAGAGATATGACTCAAAAATACCTAAGAGTAGTGGGGCAGGTTGATACAGTGTGTAATGATTAGCATTATTTGTTATTTTATTTCTCTGCCCTGCTGGATCATCATATGAAGGCTGGCTTCTCATCAACTCCAATCCTTGTCTGCTCATGCCTAAAGAAAAAAAGCTGTAGGGTTTATACATCAGTAACTAATGACACATTCAAATGAAGGCTAGGCAGAGTAATAATTAGGATGACCACATATCTTATTTCTATGATCACTGTGGGATTATTTGTCTCTCCAGTTTTTAAATTATGTTCTCCCTTTGTTCTTTGTCTTAGCCACCAAGGAGTAATTTGTAGTCTCTTCTCTCTTCTCTTCTCCCATCTCCCCTTCCTTCCCCTTGTCTTCTTTTCACCTCTTTCTTCCCCCTCCACTCCTCTATATTCTTTACCATATTTATTTGGAATCAACTTTAATGGCTGAATAAATCTCCCCTTTACTGTGTGAATGCTGTTCCTACTTCTAACCCCTTGTAAAGTTCTAGGAAATATTACCACAGGGATATTTTCTTCAGTTTGTTTTGAAAATATCTTCTCCCAAATCAGTGATTGATGCCTGCTGTTCTTTCCAAATGTGTTTGATGACTCTGGTTCTAAATCATGACTAAACTATGTAATTAACTTCACAGTTCTTCTGATACAAAAAAGACAGAAAAAACCATTGAATGTCTGCATTGAAATCATCTGAATATGAACATGTACTCTACTGTAAAAATCATGTCATGAACTACATAAATGATTTGTTTGCTGATCTCCTTATAAAAACTTGAGAAAACTGGCTGGGAGGTGGGTCAGTTGGTAGAGAAATTGCCTAGTATACACAAAGCCTTGGGATTGGTCCCCGGCACATTATAAACTGGGTGTGGTGACACATATCTGATCTGCAATTGTAACTCTAGAAAGATGGAGAAAAGAGAGTTAGAAGCTAAAAATCATTTTCAGCTGTATAATGAGTTCAAGCCAGCATGGGATGCACATGACCCTGTCTCAAAAAAAATTAGAAATAGTGAAATAACATCACTTAACAAAACTGTAGGACCATTTAATGAATGCAGCTATCCACATGGGGAAAAAAGAGAATTTCGCTGATATTTATACCAGTGACATCATATCCACTTCCTAGAACACCCTTAAAGAAACTGAAGATTAGTAATTACAACTTTTGCAGTTATAGGGCCTTAATTTAGAAAACCTTAGAACATTGCTTATAAAAAAGGCCCTTCCAATTTCAAATGAAAGTATGATATCAATTTCAAAATATGCTAGGATGAAGATGATGCTGTTCACCTTTTTTTTCCCATGAACTATGTAAAAATTTTTGGCATTCTTTTGGGGTTACTAAAGTATTTTACTTACTACAAAATATTTATTAAATGCTAAATGTTACCTGAGGGATCTGATTTTCTTTTTATCCAACTGGACAGAGTAGAGACAGTATTAACAGCAAAATAACAAACTAAACCTTCAAGTGTTCTACACATTGAAATACAGTTTTGAGTTCAGCAGTACTTTCCTGAAAGATCTTGCTAATTAATGTACATACAGATTTGTCTGGTTGAGGTTGTGAAGAATCTTTAAGACCAGGTCAAATAATGTCAACATCAAATAAGATCTAAAGTGCTCTCTGTTCTATTATATTCTTCTGTAAAAACAGGATTCTTTCAGTTCTCCAGGAAAATTGACATTAAGTGTAGGAAACCTCAGGTGAAATACTATGAATCAGGGCCAAGAACAATAATTTCTTTGGAAACCAAAGGAAAGGCTCATGAACTTCCTCTTGGACCTCATTCCCATAGAATTTTAATGCTAACATTTACATGATTATTTGATAATCTTTATCATAGTTTGTGGGGACAACTTGGCTTTAGATAAGATTATGAAAGATTAAGCAAGTATAATTTAAATCTTAAAACTTTTATTTAATTCAGTTGAAATTAGATGACAGGTTATAGTTGTCTTGATTTATTCATTAAACTACAGTAGAGGTGTGCTAATTTCTTTCTTTTTTCTTTTTTTGGTTTTTTCGAGACAGAGTTTCTCTGTGTAGCTTTGTGCCTTTCCTGGAACCAGGCTAGCCTCAACTCACCGAGATCCGCCTGCCTCCGCCTCCCGAGTGCTGGGATTAAAGGCATGGGCCACCACTGCCCGGCAGAGGTGTGCTAATTTCAAACTGTACAAATGTCTCTTAGAAAAGTCAATACAATATTAAAAATATAAAATATAAAAATATAAAGTTCAATGCCAATATTTTTCTCCAGCATTTTAATGGAAACACCTTGTATTTAGTTTTTTTTTTTTTATTTTCAACTGGCTATCAAATCTTATATTGACCAAGTTTATACAAAAAAAATTCTAAGGCTCTAAGAATTAATAAAATTCTAGCAGGAAGCTTCCATCTCACAAGTAATTATCTAAATTGTAAAAGAGTGTGAAGGCAATGTGCCTCACATAAAACTGAGGGCAGTTTGTGTTTCTCATATTTCTGTCCTTACATCAGAGAGAGCAGTCTCCATTTATCAATGGGAGATATATCCTAAGATATCAAGCTCAGGAATCACAATAGAATCACATATTGTATTTTTGCTGTAGGCACATACCAATGATACAATACAATTTCATATCCACAGAAAGAAATGAACAATAATAGCTAATCACAAAATGGGAAAACTAAAAATATATATTAGTGTACAGAAAGTCATTTAAAATTTATGAATTAATCACATCTGGATATTTTCAGTTAATATTTTTACACCAACATTGGCAATAGGTAGCAAAATTTGAGAATTGTAGCCTAGATGAGAAAGGATCTACTGCACTGTTAGAAGGTTGGGACCTGGGGACCAACCAGAGTGTTGCTAGGCCTGAAACTACTCTAAGTGCTACGGTGAGATTAATGTAGTCTACCAGGTATCTTTTAAAATTAAATATATAATTGTATAAATGTATTTCAAATCTGAAAAAAAACCTAGTTATATAAATATTACATAATATGTCCTCGAAAAGATAGACAGCCATTATTCTTTCATGAATATATCAGTAATCACATGAAGAAAGATGCACATTTTTCTGATTACCCATCAAGCATTTCTGCACAAAAAAAAATACAGGCATTTATTTAAGCCTGTATTTTTATTTATTTGAATATATTACTTCATTTAAATATGTTACTTTCTAAAGTACTTTATTTCAAGGTAACAAATACATTGATGGAATAAAGGTACAAAATTGCCTTTCATTATAGATGAAAGAAAATAGAGTTAAAAAAGCAAGATTAGCTAAATGGTAATAAATAATGAAATTCAAGGGTATATGTTTATTTATGATATTCTTATTTATACTTTTAAATTTGTATACAAAGAAGGGTTAAAAAATAGCTTTATTGTTTTCTGTGGTGGCTTTTGATTCTTTTGCTCACCCTGGGGACCAGATAACCCCTCCATCTCCTAGGGAGTCAGATATCTGTCTTCTTTTCTGTGTTTCTCTTATTAGAATAATATAAGTATTCCATTACAGAAGACAGTTCTTCCATATTACATGAATATCCTTTTATTTATTTTTTTCTATTATTGGCCATTAATACCATCATGTTATGTGTTATATACAATACTTGCATATATATATATATATATATATATATATATATATATATATATATATA
>CABHPR010140832.1:0-21282 GCA_902168415.1 Peromyscus melanophrys | reverse complement strand
AAAGTTACTGAGGTTGTAAAGTTAATGGTCTCTGCACATCAGGCTATGCATTACCTCTTAACATTTTTCATCATTCTGCAAATATAAACATAACTGTAGAATAGGCAGTAAAATCCCTCATACTGGAATTTTATTTTTAGGAATATTATTGGAATTGAAATAGGACATGAGAGAAACAAATAACTGGTAAAACTTCATTTTTATTGGTTGATGATTAGTTATATAGATTTTTTCTATCAACAGAATTATACTTAACTAGTCTTCTTGATGCTTAGTAACAGGAGCCAAATTCTAGAGGCTAACAAAGAAAATTATATTGTTTTTTGGTATGTCTCTAGTAGATGATATTGGTTAGACAAAGGACCCATGAACTAAAATATTACCTTTACTTCAAAAAAAGACAAAAAAGTCACATATTTACTTATATGTGGATATTAGGGTTAAGTCAATGATAACAAAGCTGCAGGTTAGTTACAGACCAAGGAACTGGGTTGTGGGGAGCAGATAGATCTCCCTAGGAAAGGGAAATAGAATAGATAGTTGTGGATGGATGGGAGAGACTGAAAGAGGAGGGTCAAGTGGAAAGGGAGAGTGAAGGGGGAGACAAGGGAAGGGAATGTAGGGGGAAAGAGAGCTAAAATTAAGGGCCATTTGAGGGTTAGTATGGAAGGTTAATACAGTAGAAGCTTCCTAAAATGTATACATATATAAAGGTCATCTAAATGAAGTAGTCAACTAACGGGAGAGACAGAACTCCAGTGGCCATCCCTTGTCAACAAATGAAGTTTCCATTACCCAGATTGGGCTATATATAATTGAATTGTTGACCAAAGGGGTCCGATGGGAACCCCCAAACAACTTAGGCTGTTGCCAAGATAATAGGTTGCTCTCTACAATCTGATGGCAAGGCTCCTTGCTAAAGACAACACCTACACAACTCACTGAACATGGAGAAGTCAAGCTGGTACCTACATACAGCTTTCATCCCTACATGCTGGTATTCTTTGCTATATAAGGGTACTCTGTGTATGCTACCAAAGGAAAAACATAAACACCAATCCAGCCATAAATCCTTTGATCCACAAAGCTGTCTGTCCTGGAAGATATGCTAGTGTGGTGATATATTGTGTTCCCTAATAAAATTTGCCTGAAGATCCAAGAAGCAGAGGACGCCACAGCCACCACCTTCAGGGTACACAATATGTCACCACATGCTAGGACAATGGTGACACAAAGTCTGTGTGAATAACCAATCAATGTCTGATTTGATTTAAGACCCACTCTATGAGATGGAACACATACTTGACACTGATTGGCTCACCAATACCCTGAGAATAGCTATCCCAGGGTCCTAGGGAAAAACCAAATAGTACTGTTCTACTAAAGGAATATGACAATAAAATGACTTCTAATGACATTATGCTATCTTCATAGGTCAGTGCTTTGCTCAGCCATCATCAGAGAGACTTTCTCCTGTATCAATGGGAACAAATACAGTGATGCACGGAATAGGCATTATTAAAGAGTGAGAGAACTTTGGAACACTCAGTGCTAAATGGAATGTCTCCAGCAGATCTCTTCTCTCAGGGCTCATGGAATCCTGGGGTCGGGGGTTCAGAAAAGTGTAAGAACTAGAGGAGATGAAGAACAACAAGAACACAAGGTCCTCTAAATCATTAAGCTTGGCACACATATGAACTCACAGAATCTGAGGCAGCATGCACAGGGCCTGTAGGAATCTACACAAGATGTAGTTCAAGAACTGAAAGGAGAAATGAACACATGCCCCTCCTCATCCCAAACCAAGAACCATTCTCTATTTGATAGCCACTTGCAAATGAAAATTTAATTTTCTCCAAGGGAGTCTCACTGGAGAAATAAACTACTCTTAAGGGTAGGCTGTACGCCCAGGAGTAGATGACCAATAGAAAAAACAAATAAATGGCATCTTTGGAGGTTTCTTGTCTCATAATGTTGTATCAGAGCTTATTCTTTGTAAATTTTCTTTGCTCTCTCTCTCTCTCTCTCTCTCTCTCTCTCTCTCTATATATATATATATATATATATATATATATATATTCCTTTGCATATATGTTATGGCTCCCAGTTTAGCATTTTTATGAGATTTTTATGGGATTCCTGGTTTATCAGTGTGTCTACAGGCTGTGTGTAGCCCAGCTAGTTCAACAGTGACTGTCTTCAACACAAAGTCCAAGAATTTAGTAGTTGTTCATTTCGTGAGGCTGGATATCTCAGTTAATCTTCAGGGTAGGTCAGAATCCTGGAGGAGTGGGCCCTAATGCCAGGGAAGTGAGAGCAAGGGCAGGCAGGCAGAGAGCACAAACCCTTTCTTCTTTGTCTTTTATATAGGCTGCCATGAGAAGGTGTGGCCCAAATGGAGGCTGTGTCTTCTGACTAGAGATGATCTGCTCTCAAGCTGGGTCTTCCTACCTCAAATGATCCATTTAGCTAAAAATCCCTCACAGGTGTGCCCAGCAACTTGAGTTTTGAGTTAACATGCAGTCAAGTTGACAACCAAGATCAGCTACACACTTACTGTCATTTTGGTTAAAAACAGGATATTGAAAAATTCAGACAGAAGAGATTTCATGAGCTATGTGATTTGATTCATACTTAAGAACTAGATTATAACATTTTGAATTTTAGAGGTTATTTTAAACATGTTTTCTATGTTAATTTTTGTAGGGTCCCACAGAGGCTCCCTAGTAAGGCCTTATTCAAGGTCAGAAAGTCTGAGCTTACTTTGCCCAGCAGGGCCACATAATGGGATGATTTGGCTAAAAGTGTGACTACCAGGTGTTTTGAAGGGTCTACACTTATTGGTACTATATACCTCGACCTTGGAAAGGGGAGGTCTTTTACCCCTCCCCTTGCTGATGTATAAAATGCCCATCATGAATAAACTCAGAGCATCTGTGATATTGATCCAGAGTCCTCCCAAAGCTATCCTGCATCTCTGTCTTTTTCTTTGCCTCCTTCTATATTTCCTGACTAGCATTTCTTAATTCCTCACTTCCCCCTTCAAGAGACCCTTTGATAGGTTGGCACTGGACCCCAGCACTGGACCCTGACAAATTTTGAAACCATAAAGGACCTTAGCATTGATTTATGTACAGCCAATTTAAATGTTAACATAGGTGAAAAACAGGATACTTTGAGATGGACTCATTCAGTATCTTTCAGGTTATAAGTGGTGCTAAGATTACATAGAATGTGTTTTGCCTTGCTAGGGTAGTTCATTCCATTCAGAATTCCTAGAATATATTTCCTTGTCTCTTAGAATTGTCAAAAATTCTATTTATCCTTCCAGTTTACATGTTCTATATTATCAGATGCACTGTTTTCTATTGTTTCTATTTCTACAGGATCCTAGTCACTTGCTCCCTCAAATCATGTGTCTGTGATAGAATAAGAACTTCTACTGGTAGTGAAGTCCTGAAAGTAAAGATCTGTTTTCTTCTTATTACTATGGAAGATATAATACAATAGATTTTAGGTAACTGAAAACATGAGACAGTCATTGTGTTCTAGGGTTTCATTCATACCATTTTTACTTGAAACTCTTGAATTTGCATTGAGTTGCCACTCTTGAAGGTGTGTACAACCTCTCATCCATATCACTTGTGTGTGTGTGTGTGTGTGTGTGTGTGTGTTTTAAATAAGATCTTTAAAGATCCAATCCAACAGAGATGAGGCCATACAATTAATTCAGAAACAATTGAATTTTTCCATGATCCATTGGTAAAAGTTTTCCCTTTGTGGAGAATTTCAGAGAGGAGAACAAAGCTCAGTGGTATTTATGTTGCTAACTAAAAGCTCAGCCTAGCAAAGCTGTGTGCCATTACCATTTTCAGATTATTGCATGGAAGTATTATGTCCAAATATTCCCTATATTCTTCACATGTGCCAAGAAAGAGATAAGAACCAAAAAATAATGAGCAAAGAGGACTGGTGATTATAGTTTCCAGCTAAGTTAAGAAGTATGTTTAACATAATGAAATATAAAACATCGTGGGGTGTGATTATCTCACAGGATTTAACACATGTTTCTACAAAAATCTTAGAAACTAATATGTTTACTATGTATAAAAGAACTTTAAGTAAATGTAACAAAAATAAAATCCTACAATATACATAGAATTTCATCAGTTCCAGAGAAACAAACTTAAAAAATATGCTTTTTGTTTGTAGAGTTACTAAAACAATTCATTACCTTTTGATTATTATTTGCATTTATAAATACTCCCATAATCTCAAAAGACAAGTTAGCCACTTCAGCTTGTATGTTACAATAAATAGTCCTATTATTTTCCCCAAATTCCTATGACTTTTTACCTGTTCTGATTATTTTCCATTGCCTTTTCCTTTTCAACATGATCACTGTTCCTAACTCTGAATATTAATCATATGGGAAGTAAGTTGACTGTGGCTATGTTTAAATAAAAAAATGGCTCCAGTCTTCAGGGATTCCTTTAGGACACATCTGTTAGTGCAGCATGCTATTGCATTTCAGGAACAGTAGATGGTATGGAATGGCTGTCCATAGCTGAGGCAGGGTGACTTACTTATTAGAGTGGGAGAAATGTCAGTATCCATTAGCTTCCATTAAGTACCACCCTACAGGACATTGTCTAATCCACTGTATTAACACTATTACTTTAATTAAAGGTGTAATATTTAAAGGTGACAAACCCATGGATAAATGAAAAAAAAAAGCCTAAAATATACTTGTTACTATGAAATTGGAAACCATAAAAGCCAAAGGTGACTTACAGTTTCAAAAACAAAAACAAAACCAGATAAAAAGACAGAAGAAACAAAACCAAAACACGTCTGGTTCCCTGGCTTTCACTCTCTACAATGAATCATCCGTCAAATTCTGTTGATTCTTCCTTTATGCTTTTTCATAGTTTTGCTTTTCTTTATGTGTTTCTGTTGTTATTTTCTCTTTTAAATCTACATTGCATTCCAACAGAACTATTGCTATAAGGGTAGGATCATCTGTAATGCACACTCTCAATTTACCATCTTCTGTTTAACTCTAAGATTCTATGCTGACTGTATTTGGCCTTCTTTCTGGCAGCAATACTGATTTCAAACTGTTTGAATTGGGATGTTACAGCAAGATTTTGCATTTTAGGGTAATTTTGGGGACAGTACTGAGCAAATATTCCATACTTGTATCAGGTTTGATAGGCTGCACGGGGTGAGGCCTCCTCATAAAATGAAGAATTCTCTGGCATTCTGCATGTTTTTTTTTTATTATTTGATAAAAGAATAAAAGCTATTTAAATTTAAATATGTCTTAAATTCATACTTCTTCATAAGAAACCATGAAGTAGTTTTCTAACTTCTGATATGAAATAAAATTTCCAATATCACTAATAAATATCCTTAATGTTTTAGAGTTTAATGACAAGTGAATATTTTCATTCATAAAGGCATGAAAAATAAATACTGTTGTATACACACACACACACACACACACACACACACACACACACACACTTTATGCAGATTCATCCCCTAAAGGTCAATGACTACCTTAGATCTAGTGTGTTTCAGACCAAACTATATAATATACCATCGTGAATTAATTTCCTTATATGTTTTTCGTTACAAGTAGTTCTTTATAATTCTTGCTTATTTTTTAAAATTTATTTCAGAGTAAATGTATTACCACAACATACTTCATTAACAACAAAGTTAATTTATATAACCATAGAGGTAAGAAGCACCTTTGATACGTCATGTAGGTAAACTATTTCACCTTCGTCAAGTGTCCCTTCATATCTGACACCTTCGCTCCCTGCACTACGTTTCTGTTCAGCTGACTTCCTGTTTACTTAGTGACCTGTCTTCTCCTGATTCATCTCCCTCAGAAGATCTGTTCCTTAAAGCCAGTCTTTTCTGATTGCTCTGACTTTCAGCAAGGGATCTATATCGTTCATCTTTCAGACCACGCATTAGTCACTTAAATCAGGCTTGTATACCTCCTCTTTCGTCTGTGTCTTCTAAATCAATTTTCAGCTTCTGGAGGATTAAGACATAGGAGCTTTTTCTCTGACTTCTTTATCTTGTCCATAGTGTTTGTATATAAGATATTCAGGTATTTTTGTTGCATTGATTTGCCTCTTGTGACCAATGTACACCCCAGTGTTTATTAAAGGAGTGCCTCAAGATGACCTGCAGGATGTAAAAGTGAAAATAATGACATTGTAGCCCAGGACTCTTAGCTCTGGTTTATTATTCTAAAATATAGAATGCATTCTGAGCTTCAAATTAATTTAAATGATAACTCTTATTTTTTCCTGCAATGTGGATATGGCTGCCTCCTTTGATAATATGCAGTATTAGTGAGGAGGGCTAATTGCTACTATCATTTATCTGCGAAAGAGGTGTTATAAAATATTGACCCCTTGCCTCCTTTGAAGATGTTGTTCAGCTGAGTTTCTCTGTAGAAGCAGCATTTACTGTATAAAGGCAGCAAGGATAGTAAAGGATTCCATCTCTTATAATCACTTCTATTGCATGATCTAATTTTCGTTGCCAAAATGTTGGAGAGTCCTGATAAATCATTGGGAAAATAAAGTGTGGGCTGTATTTATTTGCAGTATTCATAAAATTTCCATAGCCATCAAGACGTTGTACTTTTCTTATTTCCATAAATATATTATTGGTTGAAAATTTAATCATAAGACTTACAATAAAACAGACAAAACAAAGCACACAAATACACAAAGCAAAAACAATCCTTATTGTCCCTCCGTTTGATACTGTCAGTTCTGTCTTAGGCAAAAGAGATGGTAATTTATGCCTTCATTTTAATAAGCATCCCAAATGTTGCCATGCAAATATATTAAACTCATGTTTTCTTCCCTATTGAGATGCTATCTAGGAATAAATATACTTTTGTAGGCTTTTCTTTTATTTGGGAAATCTCATAAAATGAACGCCTTTATCTGAAATCACATTTGGTTGTTGAGCTTGTCAATCGGTAGTTTCTTTCTTCTCTGGTGAAACAAACTGTTGGGTATTTTGTATTGACTCAAGATGACTTTGATGAAATTTATTGGAGTGTACTGTGTGATTGGGATGGATATGTTGGAAGTAAGCTTCCTGACCAGGGGACCTGTCTAAATCACAGTGTAATTCATTCATTTACTAAGTTTTGAGCACCTCTTTGTGTAAGGTAGTTTTAGGTATTGAGGATAAAATGGGCATCACAATAAACAAACTTGCTGCTCTCATGAAATTTACCAGACAGAAAGAGAAAACATAATCTATACACTTGATAAAAATGTCATGTTTTGTGAATATCCTGAAAAATAACCAAATTAAGGCTGCAGTGAGTAATAGTGGCTTGTCCTTTAAATAGGACACCAGAGAAAATCTTTCTGAGGAGGGAGGTGGCATTTGCACAGGAGGAAGTAAATCTCAGACAGAGAGAAAATGGGAGTGAAGTCCAGGGCAGGGATGTATATTACAAGATGAGAAAATAGCAGAACACAATGTGAAGCTGAGCGTTCTGCGACTCTGAAATGATTTCACGGCGAAGTAGAAGGAAATGGGGCCAGAAGAGCTGTTATAATACCCTGTCAAGAAGGTGAGTATGGGATGGGGTTGGGAACTTTCATATTGGCCTCTTCTAAGGATTAAGCTCTGAATTGTATTGCATCTGGGAACCAATATTATACATACACAGGTCCCTGGTCATTCAGGGCACTTTCTGCTAACAGAACTCAGGCTGTTTCCTCTATTTTGATAAAAATATAACTGGAAGAGATTTTATGCTGCTGTCTGGGGAAATTGCAAAATGGCAATTTCCTAATAAGGCAGCTTGGCCTCTATGATACCATCATATAAACATCATGGCTCCCAACGGACTCCTTCCAAACTGAGTTTTTATACCCTCTAAGTGTAGCTCATCACTGGCCAGGTTCATGAGCTGCATGCAGAATACACTGGAGGACTTCAGTCCTTGTGAAATAAGAACCTTTTCTGATGTTATTTGTCTCCCTAAGGAGAGCATTGCATGAAGTGTTTTCTGTATGCATATCAGTGAAGATCTACCTCAGGCATTCAGGCAGCACTTGTTAGGTGAGCTAATCATGGCCCTATATGCTTAAATGAATAAAACATGTGACTTCCGTAGTCATGATAAGTATGTATAGCCTCACTCAGAATATATTCCCTATAAATTCTATTTAGCATGATTCCCATGGGAAAAAAAGGAAAGCTGGTATAGCACATTTATAACTGTGTTGCATTATATGTTGCATTATTAGATAGTTTCTTGGCTGAAAAGACTTTCCATTTCAACTAGGCACTGATAAGAACTAAATCTTCTTAAAACTCCACATGTGATGATTGAATAAATTGTCTGAAAATCATCCTGTTAAATGAAAAAAAAGTTATGCATTAAATCGAACAGAATTTAAGTGAGCAGAGACAGTTTCTGGGTCGGAGTCCCTAGAGCCAGTGTAGTTTCAGGTCAACGCCACCACATGAGCAAGTTATATTTATACTTAGAGAAAATGATGTGGAATGAGGAAAGGAGAGAGAGGGGGAGAGGGAGATGGAGAACGAGAGAGGGGGAAAAGGAGAGAGAAAAGGCGAGAGAGAGAGGGGGGGAGAGGGGAGGAGACAGAGAGCTGCCCATACTTCTGTTGTTGGAGTATGTTTCATACGTTTCATACTGATAAAGTTCATGCCCATGTGAATGTGGGGAAGCTCCCTCATGGTCTTGGAAAGGACTTATGAAAGCATGGAGCTCAAAAGCTTTAGCTTTGATCGCTCTGGAGCACTGTCACCTTTGGCTGCTTGGCAAACAGCCCAGACCACTGGATGTGACAAAAAGAAGTGAAACTGCTCATCTGTAAAAGTTTCCACAGTATGAGGAAACCCTGCCATCTGAGATAGTCACCAGCAGAGATTTTATCCAATTAGATACTTAATGCAGTTTGAAACTTGCTCTCACTCAGCAGTCAGAGGACATTAATCTATTCAGTGTGCCTTACTGACCAATGCAGATCTAAAAACTAAACTCGAATTGTTCCCTTTCATTAAATGCAAGTGAGCACATCTGATGCTGTGGACAGAGAAGGAACTCTTATACTTTGCAAAAAAATTTTTTTCATCTATTTCTAGCAGTGATGACTCAATGAAGTCAATTTGGCATAAGAACGTGATTTATTTGTAAACTAACTAGTTAGTAGTTTAATTCATTAATTAAACAGTTAATCTTAGGATAGGTCTTTCCATATATCAAGTTGGCTTTGAACTCATGATGTGGCATAGGTTGGCTACAAATTTATAGCAGACTTCTCCTGTGTTTGGGTTATAGGCATGGATCACCATAAAAGGCTTAGAATACTTCAAAATTTGAGAAATAAAAAGACCAAATATCTTTGCAAAGAGATATTAAAACTTCAGATGGTTCTTTTAAAATTCTTTAGTGTGTGAAGATAATGTTCTGAGCCCTGGAACTGATACAGGAGATCAAAGAGATCATTTAAAAGAAGAAAGTTTAGAGTCTGCTTGAGGCTATAGGAATCTTCTAAAATCAAGGTTTCTTTGGGTTGTATTATGCCCTAACTTAGCATTTGATAAAAGCAACTCATTTTTATGAAGCAAATTATGGGTACACACAGAAACAAATTATTACTTTTATTACAAACAATTAGTAACAAATCGCTACTCTTATTACCACGTTTATTCTTTCCATTATTGCATACTGGAAAATCAACCTGAGCTGGGCTTATAGCTGATTGCTTCTAGGAGAGGGACAGTCATTCCTCATTGAGGGTGTGGCCAACATTTGGTTTTCCAGGCTTTCAAGGATGGTCTGTCTCATATTCATTCGGATGTGGGCAGCATTAATAGGACTTAGTGGTGTATCAAAAAATAACTCTTTATTTAAGACTTGAAGTGAGGAAGGAATGGCGTTGGGGGAAAATACAGTGCTAGAAGAGAGTGTTTAGATACTTCATTACATACATACATACATAAATTCTCAAAAATAAAATTAATATAAAAACACTTCCAGGATCTGTTATGAAAAAATAATTTATATACTTATTTTCTATGATCAAAACCTTACAGTGTATATAACAGATGAGTTACAAAACATAAAATCAGAAGAGAGATTATAGATCATATTCTAACATAATAACTATCCCAAGTTGTCCTCAAGATCTTGGATCCAAATAACAACCTGAATCTTTAAACTTCAGACCTCACAGGTTATTTTTTAACAGCTATCTTCCATAATTATGTATATTTCATTGAAATTCAATACTATGAGATAAAATGTGCTTTATATAAACAACTAGACAAACTGGATTTCTATCTACATTTTTCCATATGTTCCTTTTCGCATGAGGCAGAAAAAAATTGGCTGGCTGTGACAAAGTGGAGATGTGCTATTCCTTCTCTCTGTTAATGAGAAAAAGCAACATAGAAACTGACCTGCACTGAAGTAAGTGATGCCTGTTCTAGCCTTCATCCAGTGGAGTCCCAGGGCATCACTCTGAGTTTTGAGACACTAGTCTGGGCAAGCACAAAGACACTGACTTTTAAAAAGCAGCCCCTACCTTTATTAATAAATTACATCTTGACAATTCAATGATTTCAATGTTTTAATAGTTTCAAGGTATAGTATTTTCTGAGTGCTGAGTAGGTTTGATGAAACATAAGAATGGTAGGTCCTGGACCATTCCTGTAGCATTTTAGCTGATGCCAGTTGTGGTCCTGACAGCCAGTGAGAGGTACTTTCCACAGCACTTGAAATATGCCTGTTTCCCCGACAGTTAGCTGAAGACATCACTAAAGGCTACTCCCGTAACTAATAGCCGTTTTCACAGAAAAATATCATATTGAACAAGAGAGCAGTCTCCACATAGAAGACCATGTCTCATAAGCACTATCTCACCGCAGATGGTTCTCCTAACATGCTATTTTATTAAAGGCCTGAAGAAATACTTATTATATAAGTGCCAAATCCAAACTACCATAACTACTGCAGGCATAATCACTGCTTTAGAATATTTATTTTTCACAGCAGGCTAAAGAAATAACATCATGACAACCCAAGAAGTTTATGATTTGACAAGTGATAACATTTTAAAAGATATCTTTATTCATCCTACAAATTCACATAATTCAAGGATCTGTGGTCATGTAAATATACATGCTTCCACCTCTTTTCTGTTTTTAAGATATTTTGTGTTTGTTTGTTTGTTTGTTTTTCGAGACAGGGTTTCTCTGTGTAGCTTTGTGCCTTTCCTGGATCTCGCTCTGTAGACCAGGCTGGCCTTGAACTCACAGAGATCCACCTGCCTCTGCCTCCCAAGTGCTGGGATTAAAGGTGTGCACCACCACCGCCCAGCTTGTTTTTAAGATATTTTAAAGAGTAGTTAACTGTTGGTCCTGCCAGCTTTCCATCATGTATGCTTTCCTGGTAGGCTGGTGCTTCCTTACTCTGTCATCGTTATTCTCAGATCTTTGACCACACTGTGTCTAAGAGATTTATTTAACAGATTTAACAGGTGTGAAAATCAGATTGCTTCCAAATGTAGTTTTCTTCCCAATTCTACTGTGATCTGTTGGAATCGAGCTTTTATTTTGCACTAAGTCATCCCAAGAACTTCTTAACTAATTTAAAAATCCCTTGACAGTGTGCCAGTGACTTATTAGACACATAGCTAGGCACTTTCATGGGCATTTGGTACTTTAGTACCTATAGACATTTAAGTCATATGCTACAGTGTTTCAGGAAAGATAAATAACACACACAGATTAAGAGAATGATTCCAAGCTCGTACTTTTGTTTTAAAGGTAGTGTTTTTTTACAGCTAATGTCACACATAATGTCACACTATAGAGCTTTATCAAGGAACATACATAACCCTAAGAGCTGGAAGATGGCTCAGTAGATAAAGTGGTTATTGTACAAACATGTGGGCCTGAGTCTGAATCCTCAGCAGCCATGTGAAAGCTTGGGGTGGTGGCATGTGTCTGTAACCTCAACACTGGAAGAGGAGGCAGAGTAAGGTATATCTTCAGCTAGTCTATCCAAAATACTGAATTAAAAGTTCACTGAGGAACCCTTTCTCTAGAAATAAGGTAAATAAAATAGAAGGAGAAAACAGATATTCACCTCACACAGCACACACACAAATCTGGATTCACCCCTATCACTAACTAAGTGAACTTGAAAAATATTTTTATAACTTCTTTTCTGTTTTTATTAAAACAAAATTTATACACTATATTTTAATCATGTTTCCCCTCTTCCAACTCCTCACAGATCCTTCCTACCTCTTTTGCATTCAACTTCATGTTTTCTTTCTTTCTCTCTCAAAATAAACAAAAGTAAAAATAAAAAAAATAAGCCAAAAAATGCTAAAACAAAATGAAACAAAATTCCCACACTAAAACCATACCATTCATTTTGTGTTGGCCAAACTGCCCTGAGGTATGGTTGGTATACTCACTGATGCTCTGTGGAGGGAAAATGATATCCCCTTTGCCAGTAGATATCAATAGACCTTCTTTTCTTCACATATTAGTTATAAAATGAGATGATATTGAATCAGGTAGTCAACAGCCTGTGGTGTAGCATGCCCAAGTTTTACTATCACTCATGTGTTAACTTACTCATGGCTCTCCATCCGTGAGAAAGATACACTGCAGCACTAGAAGAAACAAGGAGAACGTGAAGGATTACGACCAGAAATAGAGGAAAGAGCAAGCCCAGAGCCTGACTGACTGAACAATCCCTGTATTTCTGCAGGGAAAGACAGCTTCAGCCGCATTACCTGCTCCTCCTCCTTAAAGGGTCATAATTACACCACCTTCCAGCTCCCCAGAGCATTCCAGCCCTGCTATGATGCCAATGCTCCACCTGAGAGAGTGTCCCCTGATGCTAAGGTTGGGTCCATTTCCTTAGGGAATTATGTCTGTCTTACTTTTTTACTGCTCTGATAAAACAGCATGACCAAGGGAAGGCTGTATGAAGCTTACACCTATGAAGGAATAGGAATAGGCATCCATCACCATCATGGTGGGATGCATGGCAGCAGGCAGGCAGGCATGGCACTGGAGCAGCACCTGTGAGTTCACACCCTGATTCACAAATAGAAAGCAGAGAGCACACTGGGAAGTAAAGAGCACACTGAGCATCATTTGAAACCTCAAGCCTGACCCCACTGACAGACCTCCTCCAACAAGGCCACACCTCTTAAACCTCCCCAAATAGTTCCACCTTCTAGTGGCCAAGAATTTAAAGACATGAGCCCCTGGGGACCATTTGTATTAAAACGGCTGCAATGCCTGCAGGACTTGCTCCTAGAAGGAGACCACTCATGGTTGCTACATGCTTATCATGTGCAGGCCTCCAATGATGAGCCCTCCCATTTATCATATGACAGTGTCCACTTCCTGGCACGACTAGAACAGACAGGTAAGAAAGAACAGAGATGTTCTTTATCGATTTTGTATTATTTGTTCTATTTCACCAAGGGATCACAGTCATGCACCTGTTTTCTCGTGGCCTGACACGGAAGATGTCTTCTGCTTCCTAATGAAGAGAATAATAGTGTTGGAGAGGAGGAGCGGCATAAAAATGTGTTTGTATTATGAAATTGAAAATGAATTAAATCTTTCAGTTGAAAGCACATTCTCCTTTCCTTTTCCTCATTTTTTCTAATTTTAAGAGCTGAGAGAAAAAAAAAGAGATAATAATATCTGGTTCTTTAAATTGTCATGGGTGAGATTGATGCATATGAATTATAATGATGTTACTTATACACCGTAATTTTATATATAGTTTCAGCTGTTTTCATCTCAATAAATATTGCATTTTTAGTTTTATAACGTATTGTCCTGTAACATAGCCCCCGATGACTTTGAACTTAGAATATTCCTTTCTCAACCTCCAAGGTGCTGGGATTATAGTTGGAAGCCATCGTTTCCTGTGCCACAATCTGTTTATTATTAAAGTCTAGAGTTAAAAATTCAAATACTTCCTCTGCTTGGTTTTAGCCAACATACTCTGACACTGAGAATGAGGACCAGAGAGACCCCACTGATGCTAGGGTGAGCTGGCTCAGTGCTCATAGCAGGAATGCAGTGATACTTGGGAGCTAGCTCAGTAATCAAAAGAGGATTATACTATTGCTAGAGTGAGTTGGCCAGGTATTCACAAGAGGGCCAATAGGGTTGTTCCTATGTAGTAAGATCTGGATTCGTGCTACCAAGATGAGTGTACACGCTACTATGAACTGATCCAATACTCATATGTGCTGCAGTGATGTGGATGTGAACTGGTTCAGTATTCACGATGTACCATATTAATCTCAGTGTAAAGTGACTCAGTATTCACTCTCAGGGATACGGTCTTAGGTTGTGCATGATCAAGTTCATAAACACAAACATTAGATAAAACTGTGTCTGAACGGTGATAGACAATGGTGTGATTATGCCTGAGTCCAACCAAAGAAATTGTACAAATAATGAAAAAATGCCCAAACAACCCCTTTTCCTCATAAATACAGATTCCTGCTATTTCTTTGCAAGCTTACTTTGTGCTGTTCTTCCTGTAATCAAAACAGTGGTTATGGAAAATTCTGATCCTTTTCCAAATCACCAAATAAGAACCTTTAGAAACCCTTGCTTGCGTGTTCTTACTGAGAGGCCCACAGCTGTCCATGGTATATGCTCTTTCTCACCTTAGTGAGTCAACAAACCCAACTTTACACAACTAAAAGTGTGCTCAGAGTGGTTACAGCTAAAAGGCACCAGCATTTCTTTGGAATGTAGGCAGATTAGAAATGTGCGTGTTATAGTCCATTCTTTCTATTCTTTTTTTCCATATTTAATTGATGATCAATTGCATTTCCTCTATAATAATAATTCTCTAAGTTGTCATAATGTCTTAACGTATTCTTTAGCACTAATAACAGATTGTCACATGCCCTTTCGTTTCAGAGATTTTTCACAAATATAATTATATATCACCTTTGCCTATTACTTTTCAATAATTTCCAGTTGCCTTTACGATGTAGAGTAAAATCTTTAACAAACTCTGTGAGTAGAAATATCGTAAATTATTATTTGTCTTGGATAGTCTTGATTTATGCCCAGTGTCACAGAAAAACTAATGACTTCATTTTTCCCTTTGAGAAGTATTAACACCAGGACAAGAAGTTAAATCGTCACGATTTTTATGGGGATTCTCATAATTTTTTCATTGTGGTCTCATTGTTCCCTCCCTTCTTGAGCATCTGTATGTTTGTGTGGGCGCACATGCAGGTGCACCTACAATTGTGTGTGTGTGTGTACTTCAGCTACTCCTTATTTTATTTTCCTGTCGTTTTTGTGACTTTAACGTGATCCTTTTGGTATTCTTCTTATTTATCATCATCCTCCTTTTTTCTTTTATGTGAAGAATTTCATCCTTACATATTAGCTCCAAAGTTGGTTCCTAAGAAAAAGATTTCTGGATCCTGTCTAAAAATGTCACAACCCTGTTATACAATTATTGGTGAAATTATTAAGGCCACTCCATGTAGTTAAAAGGAGATTTATTTAATGGCATAACTTACAAATGAAGGGATAGGTAGGTTGCGGGTTCTGGGAAAGACACAGCGCAGTCCGGCGGTGTTCCCTGGAGAACTCTCCTCTGTCTACCTCTAGCGTCCAGGGTCCAAGCAGGAAGAGAGCGCAGCGCATCCCGATCTTGGCTCTTCAGGGCCCTCCCTTCGCCTCGCCTTGTAGGCGTGACAGTTACTGAAGCCTCAATGGGGGTTGGAACTTGCAGACCAAAGCTGGAATGGCCACCCACTACATACAATAGAATGTTTATTTGCTTTATCCTTCTTCTCTAGATAGCCATCTGATAGATGGCACATACACACATACATACACACATACACACATACATACACGCATACACACATACATACATACATACATACATACATACACACATGCACACATACATACATACATACATACACACACATACACACATACGTACATACACTCACATAATTATATATATGTATATATATATTTCTTAATTTTAAGTTCAGTTTCTGATAAGAATTGAAAAGTGTTGAAACATTACAAATTTATTTCTAGAGACAGAATTAACCTTATAACCTATCAAGTGTGACACTCAAGAAGCTGTAAAGAGTTTGCCTTATTCTAACCTAAATGTTTGTTTGTCTCTTTCACCTCCTGGAAGTTACGAGTCAAAGATCACTTGTGAATGATAGTAGAAGCTCAGCTCTGTCTAGACAGGGATTGTTCTGCCTGTCTGCTCACAGAGAAACGGGATTAAGAGAGGTAGGCATGATTTACTCAATTTTCTTTTTTTTCTTTTCATTTTTCTTTATTAAGAAATTTTCTACTCACTCTACATACCACCCACAGATCCCATCTCCCCCCTCCTCCCACAGATCCCAGCCCTCTCTCGCAAGCCACCCCACATCCCGCAAATCAAGGTCTCCCTTGGGGAGTCAGCAGAGCCCGGCACACTGAGCCTAGGCAGGTCCAAGCCCCTTCCCACTGCACCAAGGCTGTGCAAGGCGTCACACTACAGGTACCGGGTTCCCAAAAGTCTGCCCATGCACCAGGGACAGATCCCGATCCCCCTGCCTGGGTGCCCCCCAAACAGTTTGAGCCAAACATCGGTCTTCTGTATCCTGAAGGCCTAGTCCGGTCCCATGGGAGCTCCATAGCCACTAGTTTAGAGTTCATGGGCTTCCACCAGTGTGGATGGTCATCTCTGCACCTCTTCCCATCATTATCTTGACATCCCCCCTCCTGTCTCTAATGGATTGGATTCCCTGAGCTCAGCCTGGTGCCTGGCCATGGATCTCTGCATCTGCCTCCATTAATCACTGGACAAAGGCTCTATGATGGCAGTTAAGGGTATTCTCTAGACCGGTGACCAGACTAGGCACCCTCTGGACCACTGCCAGCAGTCCAAGGTGGGGTCATCCTTATGAATTCCTGAGAGCCTCCTCAGCACTCTGCCTCTTCCTATTCCCATGATGTCCTCATCTATCATGGTATCTCCCTCCCTGCCCTCCCACTCTGTCCCTGTTCCAGCTTGACCCTCCCATTTCCCTATGTTCTCATCCCACACTCCTCGCCCTCTGCCACCCCCCCATACCCAGTCTGCTCATGTAGATCTCATTCACTTCTCCTTTGCAGGGTTAACCATGTGTCCCTCCTAGGGTCTTTCCCTGTGAGCTAGCCTCTCTGGAGCTGTGGGTTGCAGTCTGGCCATCCCTTCCCTCACATCTAGTATCCACTTATGAGTGGATTTACTCAATTTTCCATAACTTAGCTGTGCAGGCTGATGGAATTAGGACACATTAAAATATCAGATGCTTAAAACTATAGAGAGAGGGGGTGGCGATCATTCAGGCATCCAATTTCCTTCCTGTAGTATTGGAGAGGCATTTTCCTAATTTCTAGTTTCAGTTATCCAAGGATGGACCCTTTTGGAGAAATCATCTGAGATTGTCAATTCTAGACATAAGACATCTCACATTTTGCTTTCTTAAAGTGTTGGTATTATTGAATTTAGTACCTCAGTTTTTCAACATATTTATGGGGAAAAACAAATACTAGACAGAGAGAGAGAGATACAGACAGACCCTTCCATCCATGGGAATATGTCTGTGCTCCTCATTATTCCAAATATAGTAAGGGACTGGAAACTGCTTTCATTAGCATACATGCATTCACTAGCTATTTGGTAACATTAACAGTTCTAATACATCTGGATTTCACAGGTAAACGCACCCAAGTATAACTTAAAACAATATCTCCCACCAATATATGAGAAGACACAGGAAAATTTATGCAGAAAATGTTGAATAGGAAAATTTAAAGTATATTTCAAGTGTCTTTATTCTATTTTTGAATATTAAGCATTTATTTTTCATACTCACCTTTCACATAAATGTGCTGTAACATATATGTCTTCCAATAAATTTATCTTCAGAACTAATCAAATAATTTGGTAAGAATAAGAAGGTCTTTTTCTAATTAAAAATGGTAAAAGATGATCAAAATAAATCCAGAAAGTGAAAGAATTTTATAACAGTGAAACATACTGTAAAAGTTTTAAGCTATCCTCAGTAGAATTGTTTTATATCCTTCATTGTTCAATGTCAAGTATATCTTAACTTTTCTAGAAGAGTTTAAATCCTCAGAGTTGAATTGTACACTTTTGTTCCATTCCCCTCCACAGAATCATTAGAATGTTAATTTCTATTATGCATAAGGTCAGCAGATCGACATTTTTGAGGGAGTCACACATATGCTTTGTCGACAGTCAAGGCTATCATTTTGTTTAAGAAGGTGTTAGAGGTGTTTTTAACTGGACACTGTGTCACCTAACAGAGTAGAAAGAGAGAAGAGCAAGTCCCTGAAGAAATAACCCCAAATAAAGGCAAATTCTCACTCAGCTCTAGATGCCTTCCATCCTAGATTGTTCACCTTTTGCTTTCTTGGGCTGCCCCCTTTTTAAATTGCTTTGAAATTTATCCATTATCATTTTCATACAGCAGAAGTGATAGTTTATCAATTCAGAGATCAATATAAAATATTCCATTTTAGGTGCTACTATAAATGGGTCAAAGGTGGTTTCTGTTCATGTTATTTACTTTTTACAACAGAGTAGGACCACTGACTCCAAGCCTGTACAGATCCTTGTATACCTAATTACTTTAAATACAGCCTAACTAAGCACCTGCTTAGCAAGCTCGTGCCTATCTGCTTTGTTTACCCCATTAAACTTCACTCAACATCTGTTAACCAGAGACAAGATGAACCACACAGCTAAAAGCCATGCAACTGCAATTGCTCTTCGGAACTCACTGATTCAGATGCTTTCATTGCTGGTGAATGCCACACACTGCAGAATCAATTCTCCTCTGACTTCCTTGTTTCCTCTGCTCCCTTCTACTTCAGGATGATGGCTGCATGCTGTTGTCTTCAAAATATGTCCTGCTCTAAAAACTTCCCTTCATGCAACCCTGTCCAAGTGCCTCTTACAAAAGCCAGTTGCGAAGAACTGTCATTTGGTAGACTGTTCTTTTCCTTAAACTGGCTTTAAACTATATAAATGGCCTCAGGTTTCCTCTCTTCTGTCTTGCTTTTGAAATCTCATGTTTTGGAGGAAGGAAGTTGCTATCAAAAGTCCCATGGTGAGGAAATGGCCATTCTGTCAACAATCAGCAAGGGACTGAAGCATCCCACCAACCACCAGAGTAAGCTAACAAGCAGGTTTCCATCCCCAGTGAATACTGAAGATGGTAACTGAGAGCTCAACTGTCACTGGGAGACCCCGAGCTAGGCACTCTAAGGTTCCTGTCCTTTAGAAACTTTGTTAAACAATAAACATTCATTATGTCAAGCTGTCATGCAACGGGTGATTACTTATAAAATATTAAATACATTCAAATAACTCTGCTATCTGGAGAACAATCATCTGAGAGGCTGCAGAAGCATGTGGAAAGATCACATGTGTGGAATGGGCTGTGAAGAGATGACTGTCAGTTTGGTTTGACATGCAAATCATGCAATTACAATTTAAAATCTGGTGATTAACAGCATTTTTTTTTAATAAATTGAAGAAATACTGAGATTTCATCAGTGAAATATAGGAAGAAAGATTTTGTGTCATATTATTTGTCTTCTATTTTATATGTCATAGGTGGAAAGAAATGAAGATAACAATTTAGATGATTTGCTATTTTATTCTAGGACATTTACTTAAACATTAGCATGGCAGTTATGGTTCACCCCAGGAAGGATTCATCACTTTCCCTGCCTTAGTATTATTCAGAACAGCCTCCATTTTTACACATTCTACTTCTCCTACTGGTTTGTGTTTTTCTCTTTGCCTTTACTTCCTCCTACTCAGGGTAGTGTTTGATACAAGATCAAACAATAGTAACATGATGGTAAATCAAGCACAATTGAAAAATTAAACATTTCAATTTTTTACAGTCATATCTTAATTTCTTTTAATTATTGGGATATCCAATAGGACTATTGGAATTAATAAGAAAAATGCCACTTAAATATAAGTGGTAATATAAAATTGGAGTAAGACATAGCCTTCCCAAGTATTTATTTCTCTTTACCAAGGATTATCACATAGGAAGTCACTGAGCTCACTACTACAAGAGTTGGTAGGGAGAGTCTCTGCTTGTGAAGATCTTGAAATGTAGTAGGAAGAGCAATGATTTAGGAATTCCTGATTCAAAGAGATCTTTTGTGATATCCTCAGTCCACTCCTAGGGTCTTTACTTGGGATCACATAGATCTCAGCCCCCTACATCTGAAAAGGAGCAAGGATATTGACAATACATTGATGATAACACTCTTTCTGGAGCTTACTCATGAAACGTAGCAGAGTTAAACAGTTAAAGCAAGCAGCATTCCAAATACAAAAAGTATTTTAGGTTTTAAAAGATGGAATCACCAACTCTGAGTGGGCCAATCACTTACCCATACATTAATTTATATACTAATTCATTCAGGAAATATTTAAGAATTATCAAATGTCTCTGCCATTCTTTAAAATGGAGAAGTTAAATGAATAACTAAATTGTGTTCTCTGTCTTCAGAAAAAAATTCATTTTAGTTTGACCTTGAAAATAATATGAATTTTTAAAATGTAGATGTTGGTAGCAGGTTCTAGAGGGTGGAGTCTTTTAGCAGTATGAAATCACGCTTTTATATCACTATGATTGATAAGATGGATAAAAAACGATCCCAAGGGAGGGTTTGGTGGCCACACACTTGATTGTTACAGAGTAAGACTATGGAAAATGTCACCTTCTGTAGATCAGGCTGGCCTTGAATTCTACCTACTTCTACCTCCCAAGTGCTAGGATTAAAGGCTTGTGTCATCACCCCAAACAATGTAAAGATTTGTTTACTGTACAGTGGCTTCATTCATTAATATTTCTCATGCATGTAGAGAGATGACTCACTTTATCACTGAATTCATAGTGGCTGTCTGTGGATGTTTCTAATGAATGAGGAACTCTCAAAATGACATAGATTGGCATCTAAAAGTATGTTCTGGTTTCACTTGTGCTGTGAATACACATATCCTAGCTGGTAGTACTGTATTGCTGGTGACTGTAAAGTCGTTAAGACTTAGAGTTTTGCTAGAAAAAGAAGGTCTCTCCTAGCAAAGTATGGGTGAATATTGAGGAATGC
>CABHPR010140831.1:58494-74799 GCA_902168415.1 Peromyscus melanophrys | reverse complement strand
ACACACACACACACACACACACACACACACACACACACACACACACATCCTTCTCTTTCTTGCCATATACACAATTTTATAGATTCCTGAGTTCTTCTCAGCAGAAGGATGATCATTTCTGCCAGCCCACAGCCACATTGATATTCATGGGACAAACGTTTTGTAACTATACAGCAACACCCTGCTAATGTAAATTTCATACATAGCTTCCAAAAGGTTAAACAATGCTGCCCACCTCTACTGTGCCTGGAAAGTAAATGACAGCAAGAAGCTCAACCTTGGCTCGGGTTGTCCTCATTGAAAAAGTTCTCTCACAACAAAGCATCACCCTCTGCTTAAGAGAGAGCCCCAGTGCCCTTTACAGTCAGTTCCCTAGAAATGGGAAGCTCAACACACACACACACACACACACACACACACACACACACACACACACACTCAACTTTCTTGTCTCAACAACTCATCCATAAGTAAAGGATAGGAGGAAAATAAAGATGAAAGTGTTTTCAGGTTTGCTTTATGAATATACATTTTAAACAACTTCCCCAAATATTCCTAGAGTGTCTTTAGCTCCTCTCACTGATCCTTATATTAGTTCTCTGACTCCATACTCTCTCATTCAGTCAGTAATACTTATTGAGAGCCTCCCATGTGCCCAGTTCTCTTAGAGGTTCTAGAATTAAGGCAATGAGAATTTCCTATAACTTCTGTGTATATTAAAGGGTTCATAATGTTGGAAAGGAAGACAAAAACAAGGTCAATTTTGATTGTGCTCAACATAGGTAATGTAACAGTGAGAAAAGTGGATGCATATAAACTCTAGATGGGGAGGCCATGTAAAGGCTCTAAAAAAAGGTTGAGGGACATCTCCATTAAAACACGGCTGCTGAAAAGTATCAAACCATCTAGAGCTACATGGAGGCCTCTGGGTGGAAATACACTAGCGTGCCTTAGGCTAGAAAGCAAGCCAATGTGAGAAATGGAGAGTTAGGGGGAGGAAAGGGGGGATAAAGGTTGAGTCATAGAGGAACCACAGGAAGAATTCTGGCTTTATGCTGCATAGAATAGGGAAACTTGTGAGGTTTTTATTCAGAAAAGCAAAATTACCCAGTATTTCTGTGGTATACAGAAAGGAAGGCAGAGGAAGGAGATTGGCAAAAGAGAGAAGTCTAGGGAAAGATTGAAGGAACTATATAGAAGGAAAGGGACTGACTCCATGGCCTGGCGGAGCTGCAGAGTCCCCAACCTGGCAGACAAATGAAGCAGAAATCTAGTCATCATCCACCTGTAAGCCCTGGCACTCAATCTGGAAATGGGCTGATCCAGGCTGAAAGAGGGTGTCCCTTTTGAAGCATTTGTTGTTGTTGTTTGTTGTTTGCTGTTGTTAAACACTGAGGTGAGTGTTTGCCATAGTACACATGTGGAGGTCAGAGGACAACTTCCAGGATTTTGTTCTCTTCTCCCATCGTGTGAGCCAAAGAGATTAAACTCAAGTCCTCAGGCTTGGCAGCAAGCACCCTTACCTGCTGAGCCATCTCATAAGCCTCAAAAGGGGGTCTACAGAAGGAACACACTTATCCTCTATGTAAGATGACTTATCTGCTCAGGAGCCCATAAGCCAGGAAAGAAGCTACCAGTGTGTCTCCGAGAAGAATCCTGATGGAGAAAATGCTATGGAGGGACTAGAACAGAACCACTGATGGATTTTAGCTATAAGTAAGTAGATAAAAGAGAATTGATTCCCAAGTTTTGGCCATGAGCATCATGATGAGAGGTCCAGTTTTCTGAATGGAAGATGAATAGCTTTATGGTACTGAAAAAGAAATTGTTTCAAGCATGACTAAATGGCTTGTAGAAAATATAGAGGCAGTCACATCAGAGGAAGAGAAGAAAAACAAAACAGAAAACCCAACCCTGTTCATGGGTGTCAACATACACAGGCCAGGCAGAAGATAAGCAGCTAGATTCCATGCTGGCCCCATCAGTGGCTTCCCTGAACTCATGCAAAGAGACTGGACATGAAGACCATTCATTCCAGACACAGCAGCCTAGAGGGTGAAAGCTGGACAGTGTTCACTCAACATGTGTTTTATAGCACATTTTCAATCAAGCATTCCCATATCAATCCAGACAGTAGATCATCTACAAATTTAATTAAGAGTATTTGTACAGAATCTCAATTTGACCATAAAAATTTAATGCTTAATATAGTTTAAGGTTCAATGGACTTTCTTTTTAAATGGAGACAGATGAAATGGCTGTGGATTAATTTTTCCGGTCATTCTCAATATATCAGAGTTAGGAAGACAACTCAGAAGACTAGATACTCCATGAGGCAGGCTGAATGTTAGATAAAATATAGGGTTTAACTGTCTTCTACAAAACTCCCCCTGAGCAACAATTTATTATCTCTAATTAACTAATTATATGCATCATAGTAATATCTAAGTAAATGCCTCCCAGAGCCAAGTACTTCCATCCACATCCCTTTCTACTACCAGCTGGCCTTTGGAAATTGGCAGGCCCCATGTGTGCTTGCTGATAGTGGTGTTGTTGTGATGGGGGTAACAGCCTGCAATGTGTTGAACCAGACCTATGAACACTTCTAAAGCCTGTGAATTCATTCATACAGTTGGGTCTTCCAACTTAAGAAGAGTTTTGCTAAACTACACTGGACCTGGAGTTTAGTCTTAGCTAGTGTGCTTACCAGTTTAGCGACCTTGGAGAAAGCAGTTACCATTGGTTTCTTCAAGTGGGAGAGTAATGCCTCATCTGGATACTTCATAAGAAGGTGAACAAATAAATGGAAACAAGGCATGAAAAAAAATCAATGACTGTTTCTCTTGCCAGGATAAATGAACTCAAGAACAAGACCCACCATTTATCTGAAATATTTCATTTCATGTTAGTTTCAATTGGCAACTTGTTAGGTTCTAGAATCACCTAAGAGAGGAGCTTCCAAGCACACCTGTGAGGAATTATCTACATGAGGTTAGCCTTGGCTATGCCTATGACAGATTATCATCATTAGGAGAGATAAAAAAAAAAAAAAAACACCCTAGAAGTAGGTGACACCATTACCAAGCTTGAGTCCTAGGCTGCATAAAAAGGAGAAAGAGAGCTGAGTGCCACAGTATCTCTGCTTCCTAACTGCAGAAGCAAAGTGACCCAGCTTTTGCCCCTGTGACTTATCTACCATTATGGACTATACCCACAAACTGGGAGCCAAAATAAATCCCTTCTGTTACTTATGCCTGCATTCTATCACAACAGGAAAAGTAACAAATATATTCCACAACAATGGAATAGCAGAAATTAAATGTTTCTGGGCTGATACCGACACGGCATGAAATCTGTGCTCCTTCACACTGACATTAACAATCCATCAATAGATATTGTATTCTTTCACACTGACACATAACAGTCCATCAATGACATTCCATTTCTTCTGCTTCCTTTCTTCTCACTAGAGGGAACCAGAGAGTTAGCTTATGCTTATTGTTCTAAATGTAAGGAAACCAAGATCTGGGATAATTTTCATTCATTAGGGGGTTTGGTTACAAATTGTTGTCAAGGGTTAGGAAAAGAGCTAAGCAAAGGAGATTAGATTTAAGGTTCTTGTTAAAAAAAAAAAAAGAAAGAAAATTATTAGTTTTAAATACTTTACATTGGATTGGATTGTTTTGTATACAAATTATATATATTGAAATTGATATTGTTAGAAAATGCTATATGTATATTTCTAACTGTATTTATACAGTTCATTTAACAATGTTAATACAATTTTTTGATCCTTGAATGTTGTTATTACCAACTATTAGAATATAAAGAAATGAAAGTTAGTAATTAGACATTACAATAGAACTTGTAGTCATATTAGGTATGTTTTCTAGATGGAGCAGATATATTTTAGATAGACAGGTCATCTTCAAACCCTTCAGAGATCTACAGAATATGGCATTTAAAATGTTTTAATAACTTAGAAAATTTTTCTTTTTTGTTATGACTATGAGACATGTCGGCTCCTGGCAGTACCAATCTACTTCAGAGAGAATATGGGCATTGAAGAAACTGCATATGGAGTTAACTTTCATGGTGGCAAAAGTAGCCACCGGACAACAAAGTATCCTCAAATCAACTGTTGACAAACAGGACAGACAGGACATGAAACTAAGGACTACTGATTCTTGCCAAAACAAGTGTGGTTATGGCTTTATCAAAAGGCATCTTCTGAGGCCAGGACAATATGGCACCATCCCTGAAGTGGCCTTCACAATCTGGAAAACGTACAGTGCCTTTTTCTTTGAAGGCAGCTGAACAGGCAGTGGGCCGATGGCTTCTGATGTGCAATGGAACAGCAGCTGAAACAGTTATTCTTGAGGGGTAACTAAGCTCACGCCTCTCAATAGCAGACTGGCATTTAATAGAGGGATGTGGAGAAGAACGGGATGCTGAGATGAAGCCACACATACACGGTCAAGAAGAATAGACAGCTGAATTAAAAAACCATCAACAATTTCCAGAATTTAAAATCCTGAATCATGACATGACACTAATGGAATTCAGGTATTTCTGGTACATGGACTGCTCTCACCCAAGGTGAGGTTGAACTGTTGACCTTGTGTACGTCCTACTTCACAAATGAGTCTGTCAGATACGCTAAGCCTATAGGCTGAAGATGATGCCCCAAAACTGCAGAGAAACCTCAGGTGACTGTCCAGGCGGCTGGCTGTTTCTGTCAACTCACAATTTTTTGGAAGTTGCTTGCATGTACTTCCTGTTTTTATTTTTGTTAACTAATATTATTTCCTTCTTGGGTCTCTGAAGGAGTTGAAGATTATTTAGTTATAGTTGAAGATTAATTAGGATAGAAAGTGAATTAGATAGAATAGGATAGATAATAGAATTATTTTCTCTGAATTTGTTAAATACAAATAGACTAGACATTGTTTAGGTATTTATTACTTGTATATATTGTATATAGTTATTGTACTTCTGTATATAGTTTTTCTTATGTTAGTTATAAGTGTTTTCCTTTTTTCTTTTTATTAAAATAGAAAAGGGGAAATATGGTGATATTTTTCTTTTGTACCAAAATGTTAATTGTATGTTAATAAATAAAGTTGCCTGGGGGTCAGAGCTATTATCAAGCCATAGAAAAGCAGGGCAGTGGTGGTGTACACTTGTGATCACAGCACTTGGTAGACAGAGCTAGGTAAGTCTCTGTATGTTCAGGGATACAGCCAGCATTGGATACACATGCCTTTAATCTCAGTACCAACCATAGAACACCTGGAGGTCTACACAAACAGGCCGTGATGAGGCAGTCCTGTGGTTGGGTTTACAACCAATGAGAAGGCAGAACAGAGACTATATAAAGACTTTAACACAGGAAGTAGCGGCTCCTTCGGAGAGGTAGGACCACTGCAGGAGGAAGGGTAAGGTTTTAGCTCTTAGCTCTGACCTCTTGGCTTTCTTCTTTGCATTGGTTCTGTGTTTCTTATTTATAAGACGGTTGGTTACATCTACAGCTTATGCTTATTGTTCTAAATGTAAGGAAACCAAGACCCAGGGAGGAGAAATGACATACATGCAGATTTGCATAAATCTCTCCACCTTAGTTTCTCCACCTGTCAACCTAAGGGGCTTAGAATGAAAGAGTGATTTTGAATTACTTGTATAGTAGAGCTTACTCACAGAGCTAGAGAGAAACAGAATATGCCCTCCATTTGTTCAGAGCAGTTTGGCTTTTGGATACAGTACATTGGATATTGTATATCCAGTTCTGTATCAGATTAGTGAAAAAGGAGGGTTTCATGCAGCTAACAACTGTAGAGTATTTTACAGCATCAATTGGTACCCCAGATAAAGGTTTATTTTTTGGCTGAAACATGATGTAAATGTAAATGTCATTGAGCAGGGCAAACCTCTACCATGCACCAGGTCCCTTTAGCTCCTTTCTGTCATATACCAACCCACTTCACTCAGGCAACTTCTCCCTGGCTGACTGGAGATTACTCCCACCTGCCATCTTTCATGTCTTGGAGAATTCTATGATTTACTTGCTTGGGTTCTTATCTTCATAATTAAAATGTCAAATTGGTGGTTACAAAATATAACAGAAGGTTAGACGAGATGGTGTATTTCATTTTCTCACAGCAGTTCTGAATATGTGCAGCCTGTGCACGCTGCGATTTTTCTGTGGTGTCTGGCAGCAATGTTCCCTCTTGTCATCGCCAGCCTGCCATCAGGCATCCATTAGCCAAGACAGAACTCAGGATTCCTAAAGGGAGAAGGGAGATAGGCTAGTGGTTCATCCACCTCATCTCCCTCAACTTCCAAACACTGAAGAACACTGAAGGCAGAAACTAGGGAATATTCTTTCCACATACACCACACAGTGCCCAGTCAAATGTAAAATCTGCATGAATAACCACATGGCATTTACTGTGGAACATAATATATCAGACCACAAAACCAATTTTCACACATTCAAACTTTGAAGTAATATGCTATGCTATTTCTGATAACAATGACACAAAAATAAAACGCCAAAAGAAATTTTCTCTTCATTTTCTTTTCTTTCTTTTTTTTTTTTAAGATAAAACCCAGGGCACTGTGTATGTTAGTAGGTCATGCAGTCAAGCATTGAGCTACCTACCCCTCTGGCCAAGAAACTTTAGAAATTACAGAAATTTGTAGAGACCAAACAGCCTACCTTTGAACAAAGAAACTAAAAAGATATTACATGTTTTCAAAACAGGTGAAAATGGAAAAAAACAGAGTGTATCAACATTTGTAACAAAAACACAGTACTGAGAGAAATTTATACCAATGAGTATATATACTTCAAAGATGAAGAAAGTTAGGAAGATTTCAAATGATCCATAATCCAGTTAGCTTCAGCCTAGGGGTACAACAATAGTTCCACATGTGCAAATCAAATCAAGACAATTATTTGAATTTAAGCCAAAAAGCTTGGCATTGGGTTCAAACACTTGCCCACTTTAAGATATATGTGGAAAAGAAAATATACAGGATAAAAATATTTTTTTTTACAATTTTGGCCAGAACTAAAAATTTTTAAAGCCATCTCTCTTGCCTATAAAATTACTATAACTTACATAAAGGATAAAGCAAAATCTTTGAAATACATATATAGAGATGTTGCTATGTGTCCTATTGTTAGACCCCAAAGGTTAGGGTCTCGAGTGGGCACCCCAAGAACCCAGACTCCGGTCCAGTTGATGCAATAGCAAGAGGTTTTTATTGTGGCTGTACAGTCGGGCAAACTCAGCTCAAAGAGCAAGAGTCGCATCGCACTACAGTCTCATAGGCACTTTTAAAGGAAAAACCCACAAAAGCCACAAGATTACAATTCCCATACAATCACAGAGCGATCACAGAGTGGGTACAGTTATGTCAGTACCTGTACAGGAAGAATTGGCACATTCTTCCTGAAACCTCAAGGGGGTTATCAGGGCGGGAGTGGAGTTTACACAAAGGTCACAGTGGTTCTTCCTGGAAAACTTGCAACTATCCCAGTCACAGATGAGCACATCTCTTAACAGAAATCTCTTTACATTGTTATATTGTTGCAGGGGTGGTTGAATAATGGTTGAGTCAGTTTGCCCTGGGAACTAGATTTTTAGTTCCTTATTTCCTGGGACTTAGGGGTGTAAGCCTGAAGGGTTAGGGTCTTTCACTATTTACTAGGATTGAGAGGCAATCTTTCTTTGGGGAAATGAAATGTTTTGTTTTGTTTTGTTTTTTCTGATGCCAGAACTCAAGTAATGGCCCTATTACACTTCTAATGCTATTGTTGTAGGGTTTTAGTGGTCCTTGTTATAATATGTCATATTGAGAGAATAAAGAATAAAATCATACATCATCTCAGTATATGCAAAAAAAATCCTTTGACAGAATTCAACAGTCCTTCATGATAAAGGTTCTGAACAAACTAGTATTTCAATATAATAATAAGGGATGTATATAACAAACCCACAGCCAACACCATAATAAATATGGAAAAACAAGCATTTCTTTTAATATAAGGAATAAGATGAAGGCATCTCCTCCTACTGTCCTTATTTAATAGAATATGAAAAGTATTAGCCAGAGCAATTAAGCAAGAGAATAAAAACAAACACACAAATAGGAAATGAAGAAGTCAACTATTTGAATATGACATGATTCTCTATATAGAAAGACCTGAACTCAACCTTAAAAAAAAAACACAATTTAAACTTATAAGCAAATTCAGTGAAGCAACCAGGTACAAAATCAAGATATAATTGAGTAGCTTTTCTACACATCAGTAACAAATTTCCTGAGAAAGAAATCGTGAAAGCAATCTTAATCAATAACTTGTGCAAAAAGAATAAAATATAGGATTAAATTTAGCCAAGAAAGTTAAAGACCACTACAATGAAATTTATAATTTAGCAAGTACAGAAGCATCATGAGGAGGAAGTAAGAGTGAGGAGAGGGGAAGGGAGACATTACTGATTATAGTCACTGGCTTTGGAATTTAACAAGGGAAGTGAGGTTAGTAAGGTGATGAGGTATGGGGAGAGAAAATGGAAGGGTGAACAAATTGCAAATCCTGTTGAATTTAAAAGACTGTGGGGAAAGGCTGGAAACACAGCTCAGTACATAAGAACTTGTCTAGTATGGACAGGCCTTGGGTTCAATTTCCAGCTACAAAGAAATGAAGAGACAGAAGGAAGGAGGCCAAGAATGAGGGGGCAGAGGAAGGAATGGAATGGAGAAAGAATGGAGGAGGAGGGATACTGGAAGGATGTGAGGAGGAGACTTGGAGCTGGAGCCTACAAGTAGTGAACAAAACAAAGAAGAATCCAATATGTCCCATTGTACAAGGAGAGTAAAATTGTTCATCCCAAAGATGCGAGGAGAAAGACCACTGACTGAAATCATTATGGCCAAATTAATTAAAGCAAGCAATTAATTAAAGCATGTTTTTTTTATTCATGAACATGGGCTGCCTCCCCCAAGACAAGGTTCAAGAGGTCAACATTGGATACAAGGAAAACAAGTTTTTCATAGCTAAGGGGTAGGGGGTTTCCAAATGAGGGATTGGTGAGCAAATAGGCAGGATTATAGGAGTAGAACATAAGCATAACAAGTTAGTCATAATGACTTTCTGAAACAAACACATGGTTGCAAGGTAGTCACAACAAGTTAGTTATAACAGGTGGTCATAATAACCTTTTGAAACAAAGGTTATTATGTTTCCTGGAACAGGCAGTATAGAACCATTTGTAGTTTAGGTTACAGGTGGGGCATAGCCCAATCCTTGAGAAACAGATATTTAATAATAAACAGGAATGGATCTAGTTTATTTTTACTACAAGATGGCTTTCAAGTCTAAGATGAAGGCAGGATAGTTTATCAAAATCTACAACCTCTAACACCCACAGCCTTGCCATTATTAGGTGCACTGGGTAAACTGTGCTGTGCCTCCCTGATGTCTTTATCAGAGCTTCCCCACAGGACTCCAGAGGGCCCTTATACTCTTCTTTGCAAATCCTTTTTACTCTTGTCTCTCCTGAACCACCAATCTGAAATCAAAACCCACTTGAACCCATAACAAATGCTAGATCATTAACCTCTTTCCTCAATATCTCCTTCCCTTCTTCAGTCTATGCATTGGACCTGGCTCTGTCCTGAGGACACAAGTTCCCTCACAACCCTCCCACATAGTGGATCATTTTACCTAGCAAATGAAAGTAAGGGTTTTCCCTTTGTTTATGATTATGACTTTGTTCCATTTCATCTTCTGTTTAAAAATAAAAGAACGAGATTAGCTTTGGGCCTCATGTTACTAGATGATGTCACAAATATACCTTCCTGGTCAGCAGATGACACTTGGGTCACCTCCAAATTCTTTAGCAGTAAGTTTCTGCCTCATTACCACCTTATTACTATCCCTTTCTTTGTTCTTTTTTTTTTTTTTTTTTTTTTGGTTTTTCAAGACAGGGTTTCTCTGTGTAGCTTTGCGCCTCTCCTGGAGCTCACTTGGTAGCCCAGGCTGGCCTCGAACTCACAGAGATCTGCCTGCCTCTGCCTCCCGAGTGCTGGGATTAAAGGCGTGCGCCACCAACGCCCGGCTTCTTTGTTCTTGAGATCTGAACATGAATGAATTATCCAGCCGTCTGGTCTCTTTTGTGTGTGTGACTTAATCTCACCCACTACCTTAACTCAGTGCTATGGGCTAAGATGTGACCCTCAATGCATATACTGAAACTGGAAATTCTAATTTTATGGCTTTTGGAGATGGAGTCTTTGGAAGAAAATCAAGCTTAAATAAGACCACACACTGCTAATTATTGGCATAAGGCATGAGTTTGGTTCCCAGCACCAAGGTGAAGCAGCTCAGAGCTTCTTGTAACTTCAACTCTAGGTTGCCATCTTCTGGACTCCTTAGGCATCTGCAACCTGCACATGCACATTTCCACACATACATACGCTCATATCTAAATAATAAAGCCTTAAAAAAAAAGGAACGGAGTTAAGATTACATCCCACTTTTTAACAATGTGACTTGACATCATCTACAAAATTCGAGATTGAGAACCATATAACTAACTTTATTATTTTGTATTGGGCTGCATTTGCAGCCATCCAAGACCATAGGTTGGATATGCCTGGTATATTATGAATGATAAAAGCACAAAATTATGCCTCTAACTTCAAATGTAGGACAGTTACAGAGATATACCTTCTTCCATTTTATCTATTCAGGGGAGAGGAAGCATACATTCCCTCAGGTTAACCTGATTACATCCAAATTCCTGGTCCCCTGCTTGAACCATATGAATTTGAGGAAATTTCTTTTGTGTCTAGAAAGTGAAGATAACAGTCATATGTGCCTCGCTGGGTTGTTGTAAGAACTAAAATAAGAGAGAGTATATGGAAGTGAACAGCTATCAACCATAAGCTGTCTGTTTTCACCTATTTTCAGGAATAAAGTTTTATTGAAACATGACAATATCATTTGCTGAGATTTTGTCTATGGCTTCTCTCCCATGACAATTACAGAGCAGAGGAGTGACAGCAGATATCATCTAGCATGCTAATCCTAAAATACTGACCATCTGGCATTTTGTTGAATAAAAAAATACTTTGTGGACCTCTGGCATTGTACAGGGTTTAAGATAGATTGAAGCAACTTAAATTCTCAATGAGCAATGGTGCATATATCCTTTGGAAAAAAAAGCTTGTTTCAATTTGCTCAGAATTGAAGGAAGAGGCTGGGTGGGGGAGGGTAGATAGAAATAGTCACTTGCACTGGGAAGTTTAGCAGTAAAATTCCAAAGCACACAGCCCTTCACAGAAGCCAGCTTTCCCTCTGGGCTGTGGTATAATGTGTGCAGTGGGCACAGGATGGGGTTGCAGACTTATTGGATTTTCCTGTCTCTACTAATGCTGGTTAATAGACCTCATACCAAGCATGAAATATGTTCTCAAGGCTGAAAACTGTGTAAGATGCCTTAACCCCAACCAAGGTTCTCACAGCAAAATGAGGAAACAAGTCTAAGAAAGAAACTAGGAACTTCTCACACTATACAACCCCTCCAAAGCTAATAGCTGTGGTTTAGTAAGATAACGGAGACTAGCCAGAGGCACTGATGCCTTGAAGTTTATTGGGTGAGATACATAGAAACAGATTCCTGTCACAACTTGAGCTGTGTCAAGAGATAAAAAGCATTTCATAAAAATGTGTTTATATTTCAGACACTGACACACTAAAAAATAAATACAACTTTAAAATCCCTCTACATACCTCAATGCATCGTCCCTTACACTAGCTAAAACACGCAGAAGCTGGCACATAGACAAAATGCATGTCCTCATTCTGCACATTGACTCATGACATTTCTCATGACACCCATTTTCCAGCTGACAAAAGTTGGGAAAGTGGGAGCTGTGATTGGATGAGAGATGGTCATGTGGTACAGAAGTGATCGTCTGGGCATAGGAGCTAACAGCCCAGGCTTGGATCATAGACCTGACACTAGCTTAGAAGGCTGTTGAGCCCCTGTGGGCTTTTGCATCCTGCTTCCACAGAAGTGTTGTGAGGACCTAAGGAGAGGGGAAATCTTTAAATGTTTAGCATGGGGCCTGACACATATGCTCTCAGTAAGTGTTAGCTAGCATGTAGTCATCATCAGCATCGTATTTCTATTGTCAAGTTGCAAGGTACAGAATCAGAGCCTTGGAAACCTGCTGTAGTTAGTGATGAATTAAATTTTATAATGGCGGGGGCATCTAAAAATCTATACCCACTGTTGTTGGATCTAGAGGAAAGTAAAAGGATTAATTTCTACTATGCCTTAGTTCTCCTAAGAGGTGGATTTATAAGTGTTTCATCTTCATCTTCCATTAATAAAATTTATATCCTACTTATTAAAGCTACTACCAGCCGGGCGTTGGTGGCGCACGCCTTTAATCCCAGCACTCGGGAGGCAGAGGCAGGCGGATCTCTGTGAGTTCAAGGCCAGCCTGGGCTACCAAGTGAGCTCCAGGAAAGGCGCAAAGCTACACAGAGAAACCCTGTCTCGAAAAACCAAAAAAAAAAATAAAAAAAAATAAATAAATAAAAAAAAAATAAAAAAAATAAAGCTACTACCTTTCTCCCCCCCCCCCCCCCCCAAAAAAAAAAAAATAGAAAAGTTACTTTTCAATAAAATACTGCCCGTCTTACAAATAACCAGATCAGTAGAAACTAGATATTCTCCACATAAACTGTCAATCATAAAACATATGATGGCGTCACGCTTTACATTCTAATATGCCATTAAAATACAAACTAGTTCATGGTAATCCAATTATGGGGATTAAGGGTGTGTTCTAGCCTGTCCGGCCTGACACATTACTTTACCTTGACCCTAGGGTATAGTCCTGTAAGGGTCCCATGAGGACCTCAAATGTCAAGGCCTCTCATCCTCAGCACACACTTCAGTATGACTATATGAATTCTCTCTCCAGCTTAGTGAGAACATTGATGATTCTGTCTGCTTCCCAGTTCCACCATAGCTGTTTTCAGAAGGGGTTTGTCTCCCCCAGTTCATGAACTGGACAGCCAGGGCCTCTAGGAGAAACACTTGCAAAAGACTGGATTCCTAATCATTTTTGTTTTCTATGAAACTGTGTCCTACCCTGACAGGCCCTAACTGATTACACTCTGATTTTGTTTTCCAGCCCCAGAAGGTTGCTAAAACCTCCTCCCAGTTTCTCAGCCTTTGCACTCGTGACAATTTTAAATCAGAACATGCTTTGAGGGGGTGGGGGGAAGTTGCACCACAGAATGGCAGACCCCATCCAAGGAACGTTTTCCCCAGGATCTTGACTTTTCAGTTCCTGGCTGACTTGGCAATTCCTTGGTCCTTTTGAAGAGTGCATTTTGATGAGCCCACATTCAATCAGTCTTTACCTCAGATATCTCTGTGTGTTTATGCAGGTACACATGTACAAATATATGTGCAGGGGTACATGTCCATGTGTTTACATGCATGTAGAGGTTAGAAGACAACCCTGGGTATAATTTCTCAAGTTCCATGCACCTTTTCTTGATTTCTAGTCTGTCTCTCACTGGCCTGGAGCAGCCAGTCAGAGAGCCCCAGGGATCTCTCTGTCTCTGCCTCCTCAACATTAACATTACAAGTGTTGCCACCATAACCAATATTTTCTTTAAAATTATTCATTATTGTCTTATGCTAATGAGTGCTTCACCTGCATGTAATTTCAAGCTCACTTTGCATGGCTTTTCACTAGACCTCCATGTTGAAATAATTGGTGGGAGGGACTTTTACAAAAATTATGGCAACTTCAAAAAATTTTTAAAATTAGGTTTTATTTTTATTTTTGAATATGAGTTCTTGCATGCATGTACATATGTGCGACCCATGCAGGCTTTGTGCCTAGGGAGGACAAAAGTGAGTATCAGATCAGTATCAGTGGGAGTCAAAGATAGTTCTAAGCTACTATGAGAGTGGTGGGAGTCGAACCCATATCCTTTGGAAAAGTAGTCAGTGTTTTTAACCACTGAGCCATCTCGCCAGCCCTTCAACTGTCTACTAGAGGCTCCACAAGAGCCTCTATTTAGATGGGTTAGATCTATTAACATTTACCATATTAAAAAGCAAAGCTAAACCCCTAAGAAATGTTTCAATATTTTAAATTAAATTACTTCTCATTTTAATTATACAAACAAGTAATGTTATAAAAAAATATTTATTTTCCCTTAAAACAGAGGGTAAAAGGATGGCACTGCTTTTCGTAGTTTTAAAAACCGTTCTAATGTTTAGCTGAATAGAAGACGTCAGACTCTGTCACCGGGTTCTACACTCTGCTGCTGTCTGTGGTCTTGGGTTATGGTACATGAAGAAAGGAAGCCTCACACACATGCTCTGTGGGAAGCCGGATGAGGACTATAATCATACTTCCTGATAATTACAGAATTGCTCCTTGGACACTACACCTACACTCAAGATGACATACTTTCTCCAAGCATGATTGTGACATGAAACCTTACATCACATCCATGAACATTTTGGCTGTGTTTAATTTAAATACAAGGGTCTATCTTTTGCTTTAAGTGAGTGTTTTACAAATCAAATAGTTGTGATATCATCCACTGACCATCTGGAAAATACAGGCTGACAGTCATATATATCTTTGAAATGTTAGATTTTTTTCCCACTATAAAATCTTTTTAAAACACATTTGTCAATATCACCACTGTTCTGATCAAAACGTCTAATTTTTGAGAGACTATCAAACAGGTGGTAGTAAAAAACAGATGTCTCTAAACCTTGTCATTGTCAGCAAATAACAGATACTGTCCATTTTTACAAGTTTAATTTGTTGAAGTACAGAATTACCTTTTAAAATTTTGAAACAATGTCTTACTGTGTAACCTAGGTTGGCTCAACTCATATTGTAGCCTAGGATGGGTTTGAACTCACCATCTCTTGTCGCCATGCTGAAGAGGTAGGATTGTAGGCATATACCACCAAACCTAGAATTTTTCTTGTATTTTCAATACAATATCTACAAAAAAACTAAGTGTGAAAAAAGCAATAGCTGTCAGATACCTTTTTAAGTGAAAATGGTATGCCCTGAAAACATTGGCCTGAACCGCCTACGGCAGCCCCTCTAATGGTTTGGTACCCAGCAGAACACCTTGGGTAGCACTGACGTTTTGTCATCCAGCATGCTTTAAAGAACAAGACCATTAATCATCAAGACCATTTGATGTGAGTCTGTTCTATGTGTGATAAATGCACACACACATATGTGTGTGTGTGTGTGTGTGTGTGTGTGTGTGTGTGTGTGTGTGTATGATAAATGTGATACATATATACATATATGTCTGGCCCATAAATCAACTTGTTGCACTTTGGTAGACATACTTGAACACATACAGGGCAGCAATCAACTGAAGCCATTAGAAGAGATTAATTAAGGATACTCTGCCATCTTGTTTCACATCCTAGCCTATAAGCATGTGTCCACTGAGCAGCCTCTTCAGTCTTCAGTGCATTTTGTTCTCTGTGATTTTAATAGTAGTATTAGTTCATGAAACTGACTCTAAATGAAATACTGAAGTACTATCTAGTGTTCCCAAGCTCAAAGCAAAACCAAACTGATGGCAGATCTCACAGAGGAATTGGGTATTAGAAAAGTTCCCTTCGAGCTCATGACTTAGGATGCTGTTGGCTACCAGTTCAATGGGAACAGACAATGATGTGAGAGTTTCTTTAAATAGTAGCATTCTTAAAACAAAGTTGATTAAAGGGTGGAAGCCTGTGAGTAGTGGTTTTTAGGAATCTCCTATATTCTCTCTGAATCAATGGTTCATTGCCCACTAATTTGGGCATTTAATATATTTATAGACTATAATGATAACAATTATAGGTATCAACTATACACAGATTTATCCATATATGTGTGCATGTGTAGGTAATATGGGTTACATGCACATAAACAATTGTGTGTGTGTGGTGGGAAAGAGCCCTGTGATTATTAACGAGACTTAGTGCTGTTGTTTTCATGTCTTCTAAGGCATCAGCAGTTTCATCTACCCCTGCTTTGCACTCTCAGCACGAATGTCAATCATAGTAGAAACAGCTTAATATTACTATGATGATAGTAACAATGTTGCTTAGAATGTGAAAAAAAATAAAACAAGCTTTTCATTACCAGACTGAAGTATTCATTTCCACCTTAAAATACACACACACACACACACACACACACACACACACACACACACACACA
>CABHPR010140831.1:17919-58484 GCA_902168415.1 Peromyscus melanophrys | reverse complement strand
ACACACACACACACACACACACACACACACACACACACACACACACACATTCCTCATATTATCTATACAAATTCCACTGATTTTGTTCTTAATACCTCATGGAAGTAGTGTTTCTAGATGCTTTCAAATTGTTAACTCCTCAGAGTTTTTAAAAGCCTTGATAAAAATATGTAAACAGAAGCAAAAATGTATACCTAGTATTTGCTTTGTTTCTTGGTCATTTCTTAGGGAATACTTTTGTTTTATGTTGACAGTGTTGTTAATTAACTATTCCTGTATTATCTCTAAATTAATTCCATTGGGATATAAATTAAATTGCTTACAAATTATCTGTTTACATGTTTTTAAGCAAGAGAAGATAATATTCACAGCATGACTTGAGAAAGTTATAAATAGAAGAGATTAACTTGGCTTGTAATAATGCCAAAAACAAAATTAAAGGGAAAAGAAGCTTTTTATTTTTACATTATAAACATTATAGCCCATGGGGAGGAATATCTATATTTAACTTATATTGCCCTTATGTCTAAAATGAAATTCGGTAGAAAAAAAATGGCAATTTACAAACAAACCAAAAGAAGATATGAGTGGGTAAAATTGATATGTTTGAAATCAGGATGAAAAGTGAATAAAAATTGAAAGTTATAGTTTGTTGGTCCTTTAGTTTCAAATAGGGCCTCGCTCTACAGACCAGGCTGGTCTTAAAATAGCTAACAGCTTCCATGAGTCCTGGGATGACAGATGTGCATTAGCATGCCTGGCCATGCTTATACGGTTATTAAACGTGATATTTGAAACATAAAATAAGTTGAAAAGAAGCTGACATAGTTCTTCCTAGAACCTACAGGATACTCTGTGCTGTGGGATGCAGAAATATGAAGTAGGAATTCAGATGATTTTGACAAAGCTATACCTGGAAGAAGCCAAGGGCCTTTCCAGAGGATAAAGCCAAGACTTAAGGAGTCTTGGTGATATTGGCTTTTGAATATTAGCTCTTTCCTGCTATGAATTTCTCATGTGCTATTGTAGTTTTTCCATTCCTGGAACAGTGTGTTGATCATTCATTGGGCACAATTTCCCCTATACAACTAAAGTATTTGGATAACTTCTTCCAATTGTGCTAACAACAGACACAGTCAAGACCCCTAATTTCATGTCTTTCTGTAATGATTGTCATTAGCAACATCCGGTCAGGAACTTCTCCAGATGAAAGTATCTTATCTGAGATACCTCCCAGACTTTCTAAGAACAGGCTGCAGATAGATAGCATCCAGACTATCTGTTAGAGAAGACTTGGCGGATGTGCTAATTAAGCTTAACCTTCTTTCTTCCATAGTGCATCTCTAGTTCTAGATCTCCCTTTAACAATTAACTCAGAACTAAAGGGTTTTCACATAACAGGTACATCAAGCTGTGACACAGGTTGCCTAGTTACCTAGTTACACTTCCCCTGGCCCGCCAGAAAATGGGCAGTCAAGTTAAGAGAGATACTGCTCCAAAGGAATAAAAGGCAATCTTATTTTCACTCAGTGACTTATAGAATCCTAACATTTCACCAAACCACTTCTAAGAATATAATTTGAGCACATAAAATCTACTTTGTCAGATCTTTTAACTGAATTTAGCCCTTAGTTGATTCAATCCCCATTAGCCACTTCCCCTTTGGGTTGTTATGATAGCTGACAATTACTGCTCTTTGTGTGGATCTTATCGCCCCTCCTTTTGACCCTGAGGGAATTCAAGCCTGTGTGACCTTGCCTTGGCCAGATAATTGCTATTGCATGGGTATATAACTGAAAAACCTCAGAGACTTGGGGAGGAGTAGATTGGGGAACTAGAAGAATGAGATGGAAGATGAGGAAGAGCTAGATAGCGAAGAACAAGATGAGGAAAAACAAGATGAGAAAGAACTAGATGTGGAAGAACTAGATGGAAGAATTAAGATAGAACTTAAAGAGAACACCAGAAAAGTGTAGAGAGAAATCAGGCAAGAAAGTACTAAGTATGAGAGCGTAGAAGAATCTGTGTAGAAAGAGAACTGACTTAGAAGAATAAAATGAATGGACTAAAGAGTTTCATGTACATAGACTCAGTTGATATCATTAAGATTAGATTCCTCAGCTAGTTGTTAGATCTTCCATGGACCCTGGAAAAGGACTATCAAGGGGCTGGACCCCAATAGTCTTCGTTAGCTCTGAATGACATTGAGTATAAGAACAGCCCTCATGAACCTGAAGAAAATGCATGTTCTCACTGCCATCTACCGTGTATAAAATACTTGTTATAGGGAAAAGATAATGAAAATTTTCTCTCTTCATTCTGGGGTCTAAGGAGAGAGGGTGGCATCAATTATACATACATACATCTGTATGAATGTAATACAGATTAAACACATGTAGACAACTGAGCATGGATAGTGGTATCTCATTTTTACCTTTCTTTTAAAGCAGTGAATTTGATAGTGAAAGCAAACTGGTTCTAGGACAATGAGTTGATCCTGGCAAAAATCATTCTACTAGATTCTGTTGTTTTCATCTGGGCATTTTATAGTTTCCTCCAGTTACTGCTAAATTAACATCCTGCAGAAGCTTCACTCAGTTGTACTGAGGGGAAGTGAGAAGGGTTTAAGTCCACAGTAAGGCAGAAGAGCGATCACCCCTAGAGAAGTAAGGCAGTATTGCAGAGGCAGCAGGGATGGCAGCTGATAGAATGGGCAGCCAGGCTCACACTGAAAATGCAAAGATGAAGGCCTAGTCAGAAGAATTAACTCAAAGCAATAGAGCAAGAAGGAGATCATGTCATATATAAGCCATTAGTTTCCTCTAGGGTCATAAGGCTAAAACAATAGTTTGACTGACATTACATATGTGTTAATGTTCCTGTTTCTCACAAATTATCTCTTGGATGAAGAGATGACTCAGTGGTTACGAGTACTTGCTGCACTTCCAGGGAATCCAAGCTTGGTTCCTAGCACCCACTCGCCTATTATAACTACAGCTCCAAGGGACCTAACGCCCTCTTCTGGCTTCCACAGACATACACATACATGTGGAATACATGATACACACACATATACACAAGTTAAAATAAAATCAAAACAAATTATCTCTTAAGAGTGATTTTGGGGGCTTTTCTCTAGAATTAGAGAATGGTGTAATAAATTTAAGTCCATTGTTTAAAAGACAAAACAAAAAGACCTCAGCTCTTCCTCTGTGTGTTTGCTATTCTGCCTCTTCTTGGAATTGTCTTAGAGACAATGTCTCCTCCATACCTTGGTTTTGCTCAGTCACCACTGACAAGAATAGTTTAGCCAGGACGAAAACATATAGCCTTGTTTGTAAGAGGAGTAGTAGTATTTTCATTTCTCCAACTTTGAAACTGGGGAACAGCCGTTATTAGCAAATAAAAGCTTCCAATAGCAGAGAAATAAAGTGATTGAAAAACCCATAAAAAGCCAAAAGAAAAAAGAAAAAAAAAGGTGGATGAAATTAACGCAAATGTCTACTCCAGGCTTCCATTAATCTCTTGGACAGATATAAAAATCCAGCATGTTTCCTGGCTGCCTCCTGACAGTAAGTCATTATTACCACACTGTTTCCACAGCCACTGATACCTTCTTAGTTGGGACCACCCAGTAAAATGTTCAAACAAAAACACTATAAAGACAAACAGGCACAACTGCATTCAGATGCTAAGCTCACAAAGTTGTAAGTTTACTGACTTACTTAGGAATACACCACACAGATAAACGAGTAGAGTGCTAAAAACCAAATGGCTTTTTGGTTTTGTTTTTGTTTTTGGTTTTGTTTTACAATATTCGTCTAAATGTTGTTCAATAAAGAAAATGGGCATCTCAAATTAACAAAGTGATGTTTCCCAGACTGCTCTTTCAGGATATAAACACCTCATTTTAAAATGTACAACTAGTGCCTGCCAAGCAAGCCTGAGGATGCCAGTTCAGATCTCCAGAACCCACATGAAGCTGGAGGCAGCAGCACATATGTGTGACTCCGGAGTTCGTCCTGTAAGATGGAAGGCAGAAAGAGGAAAATATCTATAAGGTCAAAGGCCAAGTAGTCTGGCACATGAATTAAGTGGTCAATAAGAGAAACCTTGTCTCAAATAAGGTGGAAAATAAGTACCCATAGCTAGGGTTATCCTCTGGCCTCCACACATGTGCCATGGTATGCATGGTTGCATACATGCACACACATACATACACACACACACACACACACACACACACACACACACACACGTGTGAGAGAGAGGGAGAGAAAAGTTTAAAGTACAATTAATGCAACAAGCACAAAAGGTTATTCCTATAATTCTATATTAAGCTGTATCACTAAATCTAGAAGCAATAATCCTACAGTAACTGAGAACCACTCTGAAAAGAAAATGAGGTCATGAACTTTAAGCAAATACAATAAAATCATTAAATGGAAAAAAGAATTTATACTCGATCTATGTAATTCTCTAAAGTATGAATATAGGGAATAGGGGGCTGGCTGCAGGGAGAATATTATGGAAAAAACAATTGAGACGATTATTTCTCTTATAAGCTCTCTAATTTTGAAATTGAATATAATACAGGTTGATGTCCTAGTCAGTGGACTTATATCAAGACAAGCCACTAAGATATTTCAATAGTTCCTCAAGCATAGGGATGGGGCATAGCTCAGTGATAAAGCACCAGGCACTCATTCAATGACCAGTAAGAAAAATGAGGCTTGTTTCAAGCTCACTTTGCATATCTCCACAGTAGAAGTCTATGTTCAAAATAAAACCTTAATTTATTGGTGTCCACAAAAATTATGGCAACCTCAAAAATTAAAAATATTTTTTAGATTGTATTTGCATATATGATGGTTTTGATGCAAGTCCTGTACTGTAAAACAACCTTCACATGTCTGAAAAAAAATGGTTGTGGAAACTTTGGTAAAGACACTAAAGCTCCTTTTATTTATATATGAAAAATAATTTAACCATAGATGACCAAAACAATGGTGAAAAGAAAAATATTTTGTCATAGTAGAAATATCACGTCTTAAAAGTGGGGGGATGAGGGATGCAGAAGTAAATAATATTATCTAATGGAAAACAGATGGTCAGAAAAAATGATTAGTGGAAGATGCCAGTAGCATGAACATATATACTTTTTTAAAAATCTACTTCTGATTATTTTCTTTTAAAAATATTTTATTAATTTCCTTACTGTGTAGAGGCAGGGTGGCACACTTGGCACTGCACACACATGGAAGTCAGAGGACAACTGAAGGGAGTCAGTTCTTCTTTCCTGTCACCATATGGCTCCTGGAGATGGAACTCACAATGTCAGCCTTGGCGACAAGTGCCTCTGTCTACTGAGTCTCTTACTATTCCCTGATTATTTTCTTTTACCTATTGTATTCACTAATTCCTCTGTAGCATGAGTCTTAAAAGTTCTTATTAATAAAAACAAACCCAGAGCCAGGTATTGGGGTGAACACTGAATGATCAGAGAGACAGAACCAGCCACAGCTACCTCACCTCGCTGGATCCTCAGCTGGTCTTGTTTCCTCAGACTGGAAGCCTCTGTGTCCTCATATCTGAATGGCTCTCAGCTGAACTGTGCTCCTTGAAAGCCTGAATGCTTACCCAGCCAAATGCTTCTAGTTTCTGGTCCTCACGCCTTATATACCTTTCTGCTTTCTACCACCACTCCCTGGGATTAAAGGCTCGCTTTCTGAGATTAAAGGTTTGTGTCACCATGCCTGGCCATTTCCAATGTGGCCTTGAACTCCAGAGGGATTTCTGTCTCTGGAATGCTAGGATTAAAGGCGTGTGCTACCACTGCTTAACCTCTATGTTTAATATTGTGGCTGTTCTGTCTCTGACCCCAGGTAAGTTTATTAAGGTACACAATATTTTGAGGAACACAATACCACCACATTCCTCCAATTTGCTGAAAGTGGAAACAGAGAACATTGCTGCTTCTCTCTAATTTTACTGGGAATTCCTCTAAGGTTTTCTTATTAAGCTAGAAAGAAGGTATAGTGGGAGAGGTGTTTCTGTGTGAACCATAAGGGCTGGCTTGTAGACTCTAGCCACTCCTATTTCCAAAATGCCCTTGCATTCCATTGCCTATTACCCCTTCTAAAGGCCCTATCACAAACTCCTGCATCCCCCCAGAGGGTCTAGAGATACAGCCTGACAGGGCAGAATCTCACACAGGGCACCTTAACAAAGGGCATGCCTCTCCCACCCTTATCCTTCTGGTTAGAGATGAGTCACAGATTCTACCATGCTGGACAGGCAAGATGATCATACAAGGCTGGGGACAGGTGTGCATACAGAATCACATCCTCTATTCAACAACCATTGGGGGCATTGAATCCTGCCAACAACTAGGTAAATGAAAGGGACCTTGAGGTGACCACAGCCTAGGCATCGACCCAACTGTAGCCTGCAAAAGCCTCTAAAGCAAGAATCAACTCAACCATCCTACATCTTCTAAGCCACAGAAAGTTTGAGACGTTCAGTGCTGGATTATGGTGCTACATTTTGAGAAATGTGCTATGTAGCAATAAATAAATAACATCATGAATATAATTGTGATTCTTCACTAGATCTAAAGGAAAAAACAGAAGGTATTACTGAGATGGTCAGAAAATTTTGAATATGCATTAGATACTGTAGTGTTGATGTGAGATCTCTTAGATAGAAAATATTATCTGGGCTATGTAAGAAAATGTTCTGAAAGATTCAAAGATGGTAGAATAATTGTGATTCACTTTCAAGTAGTTCAACAAACAAGAACCAATTTGGCTAGGTACAGATGGTGTATGTTCTCATGTGGATGTGCATATCCAGAAGCACGAGCAATTTACAAATGTCTATGAAGGGTACATGAATGTTTGCTATATTACTCTATAGAGATGGTGAAATTGTAGATGCCATTATATAGATCAAAATTGCCAACTATTCTGTAGATTTTAAACTTTTCTACCCCAATGATTACATTTTAAAATTTGCTACAGCTGAGACCCTTAGCATATACAGAAACATTTTTTTTTTAAATCCAATCAAGGTAGAAGGTGTTGGGAATCTACAGCTCAGGCCCATTCCAAACCCCACCCAGGAGTTCAGCTGAGAACCACTCCTCCCGTTCCAGACCCCGACCAAAGAAAGTCCACCAAGTGGCAACTCCTCCCCCAAGCTCCTCAAGACCTCCCGTACAGGGTAATTAAGGTCATACTCATCGACATGCCATGTGGTTTCTTCTCTTGCCCTGAGATCACCTGGGGATGCTTTACTCATTAAATCTGGACTTTTAATTCAGTTTGATTTGACTTATTGCATTAGTGGAGTTACCTACTATCGGGGGATTTCCAAACACTTATCAGAAGGGGTGAATCAAATTCCCAGAAGCCTACCTATTGAGCTCCCCAGCCTTCAGAGTGGCCAAGGGAATCTGGCAATAAAGACCCATAATAAACAGGGTTAGAAACCCACTACAGAAGATTGCTTTATAGATTTGACCCCTTTCTGCACATCAGCAATGCCATGCTTCTTAATCCATTGCACAACTTGATCATAATGTAATCAGTTTGCCTTTGCATGGATAATTAGCTTCAACTACCTGAAAGTCTACAGCTTCCAAGAAGTTACTAGACAATTAATTAGATCTTTTGAATTGAACGGTGAACTTCCCATTTCTCCAATTTATTGCTTATAACACCTGCATAGGAAGGACCTGGGAATCTTGTTAAAATGCAGATTCTCACCCATTAGGCCTAGAATGGGGCTCTAGAGTTTACATTACAATGCCCCCAGATGACTCTGAGGCTGATGGTCCTAGCATCACATTCCTAATCCCAGACTCTCTGATCCACTTCCCAGCAGGCTATGATTTAAAATGGAGTTAAAACTGTTCATCATAGCAGCACTGGTAACTTATCTGTGAATTTATTTCTCAAGAAGGCAAGTGTGTGTGTGTGTGTGTGTGTGTGTGTGTGTGTGTGTGTGTGTGTTTGTGTGTGTGTGGTGGGGGCATCACCAGAGCAAACTGGGAAGAACCCTTTTTAAAAGGAGCCAACTAAATATTTATCAACAAGAGAACAGTCATATAAGTGATGGTTTATCTCTGTAAGACAATGCTCATCTCTTTTTCAGGACTGCCACCCATGCTCCTTCCTGTGACCCAGCAACCCCAGTTCTGCTTATCTTATTCCACAAGAGAAATGAAATAGGCCCATAGAAAGATCCTTGTAAGAATGTATATATGAGGGCTGGAGAGATGGCTCAGAGGTTAAGAGCACTAGTTGCTCTTCCAGAGTTCCTGAGTTCAATTACCAGCAACCACATTGTGCCTCACAACCATCTGTAATGAGATCTGATGCCCTCTTCTGGCCTGCAGGGATACGTGCAGGCAGGACACTGTATATATAATAAATAAATCTAAAAAAAAAAAAAAAAAAAGAATGTTCATAGGAGCTATAAGTTCCTAAAACAGACTAGGTGACCATGAACAGAAGAAATGGATAAACAAATTGGAGTGCAGCCACATAATGTAAGGCTACTTGGTAGTAAAGAAAGAACATACCACTGGTGTACACATACAACAACATGGATGACCCACAAAAGCATTACCTTTAGCAAAAGAAGACTTACACAAAAGAGTTCATGGTTTGGGAGGTAGCAATAATTGCCTGTTTCTGATAGAAATTGGAGATACATAGGTAGATGCATTTAGAAGTCACCAAATACTACAGTTGTCCTTTGTGGATTGTATTGCTTACCAGATGCACCAGCACAAAGGAAAAGAGAATGCATCTAAATGCTGAACTCTAGTAAATGAGAAGCACAGAAGAGAAGCTCACCATCAACACCTGTGTTTGCTGTGAAAGGATCAGGGAGATAAGATAGACTGGGAGCTGAACAGAGCCATGAGCAGCAAAACCAAGAACAGACGCACAGTGAGGCCTTAACAGTAGAATCTGTGTTGTGGCTAAAGTTCCTTTAGCTTTCTTTGTACCCTTACCTCTTTTTCATATTAAATTGTTGGATAAAGTACACTATCATTATGTGAAAGATTTAAAAAAAAAATGAATTACTAGTCTTCCTACAAATCTGTATGCTCAAGTGCAAGAAAGTTCTGGGCAAGCAGACAAGAATTTAAGCTCTGTTGCCCCTAGAAAAGTTGTTGGTAGTAGAGACAGGGAGGGTTCACTTTGAAGCAGTAGGTAGAGTTTATGGAGGAGGAGAAGAGGAAAGTTTAGGAAAGATGATACTGTCTGTCAAAAACAAGTGATACAGGCAGAGAAAGTAATGACTGACTGCTGTGGGATGGTCTGTATGTCAAACATGTTGCTTATTGGTCAATGAATAAAACACTGATTGGCCAGTGGTCAGGCAGGAAGAAGTATAGGCGGGACAAGGAGGAGAGAATTCTGGGAAGTAGAAGGCTGAGGAGACACTGCCAGCCGCCACCATGACAAACAGCATGTGAAGATGCCGGTAAGCCACGAGCCATGTGGCAAGGTATAGATTTATGGAAATGGATTAATTTAAGATATAAGAACAGTTAGCAAGAAGCCTGCCACGGCCATACAGTTTGTAAGCAATATAAGTCTCTGTGTTTACTTGGTTGGGTCTGAGCGGCTGCGGGACTGGCGGGTGGCAGAGGTTTGTCCTGACTGTGGGCCCGGCAGGAAAACTCTAGCTACAACTGACAACAGCCAGAAGCAAGACTGTGTTTATGTAGTAACAATATGTGTGCTGAAACGCAACACAAGCGTGTGTATCTCTGCTGTTTGTAACTCACACAGAAGCACTAGGCACCACCTTGACCCTGCCCTTCTGTGCAGCCAACTCTATGATACTGAGAAATATGCAATTAGCTCTTTTGACATTAAAAGTACTACTCAGACTTGGGATGTACCTAAATGGGCAGAGTGCTTTGCTTAGCATGCACTCTGGTCCTGGGTTGGATCCTCAGCCCTCTGTCAACTGGAAGCAGTGATACATGCTTATAATCCCAGGACTATGGATATGGAAGTAAGACAATCAGGAATTCAAAGTCATCCTTAGTTACACAAGAAGTCTAAGGTCAGTCTGAGCTACAAGAGACCCTGTCTTAAACAAAAAACAAACAAAAAAGTAGTACACTGCTGCATGCTGAGATGGACTAATGGAAAAAATCTTAGTTTCTTTATTAGACCTAGTATCTTCCATAGAGTGAAAATTTAGACACTGAGATATGTGTGAGAGTAATTGAAAATATTGTTTGTAACAGATCTGTTGGCTACCTACCTGCCCATCCCATAGAACTTCTCTAAGATGATTCCCACATGGATGTAATCACAGACCTACCTACATGTTTCCTACTTCCCCCCAAGACCCCAAGCCATGGCCAGTTCTACTAGGATAAACAGAACCAAGATGATCCAATCAGATTGCTTCTCCCACAAGTCCAGAATTTGCTAATGGGAACCATGGGAGTCAGGTAAGCTTGGAGACCGTGGAGATGCCCACTTCTACCACACACAAGTGAGAAGCAATGTAAAGCGGATCTGTGGAGAGAACCTGAGGCTGTGCAGAAAAGCAAGGATGCGATCAATAGGGCTGGCAACATAGCTTGGGTAGAACACTTATCTAGCATGCACAAAGCCCTGCGTTCAGTCTCAGGTGTTCCCAAAATAAGTGTCAATAAGACCCCACAGATATCTTATTGACTCTTATCTTGGGTAATGGTGGTTTCCAGACATACCATACACTTCCAGTACCTTCCATATCACACTAATAGATCCCTCCACCTGGGTTTCAGGATGCAAACCTGACATTGGCCACAGAGTGTCTTACTTTCTTCAGCAAGTCTTCAGCAAGTCTGAAGAATTTCCCTAATCTGAAGTAGTACAACTAAGACAATCACCGCAGAAGAATGTGCAGAGTACAATATGGAGGTCGGAGGCATGCCACTGGAGACCTGGGAGCTCAGAGAACTTCACACTGAATAGACTCCCGGCTCTCAGCACTGTCAACTCCCTTCCTGGGAGGAATGCATGCCCCTTTTCTGTTGTCCCCCTGCTGCAGACCTTCCAGCTGAGGGCCAGAGACAGAAGGTGGTTTGGAAATAAGGTCTGCCTTCGACCATCACTTACAAACAAATGTTAACCCCAGCCTCTTTCAACCTAGAAATAACCATGACAGCAGATACTCTGGCTCAATTGAAGGTAATCAAAGTAAGCTCAGCTGGGTTTGTTCTTTAGTTCTCATTCTTCTACATCATATCAATGGAGATGCAATAAAGGGCCATGAATTCAAACAGGCAGAAGTCCGGAGTCTGGTGATGCAGATACTCTCATAGCTCAAGGGAAGCAGGTCAGCTCCTTAAATGCATCATTTTGGACATTCACACATCAACACCAAGAGCCAACCATACTTGCTGACATTACAAGTCCTGGTAGGGGCCATGGCCCTCCAAGCTTTCTTGTTTAGTACTGTGGTGGTTTGAATGAGAATGGTCCCCTTAAGTTCATGGATTTGAATGCCTCATTCACAGTGGGGAAAGATTAGTAGGTGTGATCTTGTTGGAGGAAGTGCCACTACCACTGGGCTTTGAGGTTTCAAAAACTCACACCATTCCTAGTTAGCCTCCTTCTTGTGGATCAGGGTGGAAGCTCTCAGCTACTGCCTCAGTGCCATACCTACCTGCCTGCCATCATGCTCCCACTATGTTGATCAAGGACTCACCAGCTGAAATTGTAAGCCCCCAATTAAATGCTTTCTTCTATAAGTTGCCTTCATAATGGTATCTTAGCACAGCAACAGAAAAGTAACTAAGACAGGCCCCAAGGGATGGCATTGTCAATAAAACAGTCTATAAGAGAAGGAGATAATGTCATACAGAAAGGGGAAGCAGGCCTTGATGTATGCAGACAGAGCACACCATGAATGGTAGAGTTCTGCCCGAACTCTCCAACACTCCACTGATCTTCAGAAACCCCCTCATTGTCTATGTGCCTCATCATTTTTCATCAAGGCTCCAAGGTAATTTATTATTAGAAAGTACTTAGTGGTTATTTGGAAGTAAAGGTTCTTTTCTTTTCCCATCTCCTCAACCTTAATTCACTTGACAGGTATAACATTAAATTTGTCACACATGAACATTACTTCTCAATGTGATGCATAATGACCATAACCTAGCAAAAAATAATAAAGCATGCTGGGCAGTGGTGGCACACACCTTTAATCCCAGCACTCAGGAGGCAGAGGCAGGTGGATCTCTAAGTTCAAGGCCAGCCTGGTCTAGTGAGTAAGTTCCAGGATAGCCAGGGCTATGCAGAGAAACTTTGTCTCGAAAAACAACTACAACGACAACAAACAAAATAGCAAAGTAGAGTAGTCTAAATCAAATATAAAGCATTAAGTTTGTTTTAAACATTCAGGTTGCAAACTCAGGACTGAGATTAGCCAGTGCATTTAACTCTTGACATATGGACACATCAATGGAAAAGATCTGTGAGTCCAAGACTGGCCCAAAAGAGGCACCCATTATGGTGGAGGGTGGGGGATGAATGTCTTACACATGTAGCCTGGGAAAGCAGTGGGAGTTTAGAGATTGTTCAGCAAATGATAGCAGAACGCCTGGCCAGACATTGAGAAAGCAATAAAAATGGATAACCACTTTGATACCAAAATAATCTCTAGGGGATGAGATAATAAAACAAAAGAGTTTAAAGTGCAAAATATGTATCAATAAAAACATATTTAAAAGCCCCACCATTCTCTAGGCTTGGGGTCCTGGACTGAATTAAAAAGAGAAAGTCAACTGGGCACATGCGTTCATTGTTCTCTCCTTCTGACTTTGGACTACGCGTGACCAGCCACTTCAAGTTCTTGTCGCTTTGACTTCCCTGCCATAACAGTACGTTGAACTGTTAGCTAAAATAAACCTTTCACACATGCGTGCATGCATGCGTGCGTGCGTGCGTGCGTAAGAAGAGCTTGAGTGAAATACTTAAACTAAAAAAAACCTCAAAGGAGAAAATGACTACAACCACAGAAAAACTTTAGGACCGTAAAGCCATACGGAGACATGTTTGGTAGAAAAATAGACCAAAACACAATATGCACGTTTCTCGCTTCATGAAATATTAGGACAAATAAGTTTTGGAAGACAAATTGACCCCACCCCTCAAAGACACTTAGAAAGAAATGTAAACAGGTTTTCAAACAGGCAGACAATCAGGAGTAAAGAGATGCAATTTGAAACCACATTAAGAACACTAAAAAGTTAGGAAGCAGTGTTGACGAGGGCTAGGAAACAGGCTTTCCTATGCAATTACTGATGGAAATATCAGGACAACCTTTCAGAAGGATAATGTGGCTGTATCTTGAATAGTTTAAATGTCACACCTCCTTTACAACTATATTTCAAGCAATCTGTCCTCATAGATGCAGTTACATAGAGGAAAGTCTGAGGCTGTAGGATTCTTAAGGATAAAACCTAGCAACTTGAACATACACCAAAGAAGAATGAGGAAAAGCAGCACAACCATGCTGCTGTAATAGTGGACAGACCTTCAAAAGACTAAGCTTAACTTACATGGGCTGTTACAAACAGACTTCTACGACATAATGTTACATAATAAAAAGCAGTATAAGAGTATTACAGATATTATATGTACATGCCTCCACCCAACGGAATATACTATCAAAGAACAACCGTGGTAAGTGTCTGCCATACCCAACGTGGCCAAAAGCCATCTATTTTATTAGTCTGTGGTTATACTGCCAATGGGAAGCAAAGTGTGGACTCTATCCCAAATGTGGCAGATGCCCGAGTTCACACCATGAGCCCTGACACTTCTTACCATCAAATGATGTCAAGATGATAAAAGTAGCCAGACAACAAAGGGCAAGACATTTCAACTTCCTGCTTTTCAAATAACCAGGTGTGAAAAGAAAGATCTCCAATGAAATGATGGAATTTTGCAACAGAAAGCCACATTGGTCTTAATTCCTTGAATGGAAAAGGCTACCATGGCAGAAACAATGCTTAGCTGCGTTTTCATCCCGAGATAATCCACACAGGCAGACCGTACCAACATTAAGAACTTTTTCTCTTCTGATCTATACAAAATCTACTGCCTGGAATTTTTAGCGTCTGGCTGTGTGTGTGAAACCCACTGTTTTCCTTATAGGCTTGCATTAAATTCTAATTGACTTAGAACTTGAATGAGTCCCTAGCTTGTTTGCAAGCACTGTGTGTTAGACAAACATGGAGCCAGCCGCGAACATTCCACCACTCATTGCCAACCCACTCGGAAGGTATCGGGAGTCCCAGGTGAGCACTGAAATCTGCAGCAGAAAGTCCTACAAAGACTGCATCCTTCCTTTGTGTGAAACCGCTCTGTGACAAAGCCTCGGGAATTTAATTTTCTTAAGAAGAAACTGCAATGGCTAGGGCAGGCTAGAATACAAAAGCTATGTCCATGCCTCGTGAGGCTATCAACTGGCCTCAGTTAAAGAAGACAGATCAGACATGGCCAAATTCTTTATCTCCAGAACCAAAGTTCAGAATAAAGTCACTGGAAACCTATTTTACTACTAACTCTGATAAACACCAGTTCCCTAGAGAGAGGGCTCTTTGATTCTTGGTATTGAATTTCCCAGAATTCCCTGATATTCACCTTCCAGAAAGTTCTCTCACTCTGTGTACCCTTTGAGCAGCTCAAATTTAATTTCTATTGTTCTTAGCAACAAAATAATATATATCTCAGGTCCTTTTTCTACCCAATGTTCATTGCCCACTTTTCAAATAGAACCGTGACTTTGTTTGGTATACCAATAGTGGTATTAATCACCCAGTTTTTCTCCCTCTTTAGCAAAGAAAGGTATGACCCAGTCACAGCCAATTTCACAAGCGTAAGTCACTGATGGAACATTCTCAGAATTGACTTAATAATGGTTAGAATGGCCAGCAAGGTAGTCCAGTGGGTAAGGATGCTTGCCACCAAACTTGATGACCTAAGTTTGAGTCCCAAGAGCCACATGGTAGAAAGAGAACTGCCAGAGTTTCAGAACACTTGGGAGGTGGAAGCAGGAGGATCAGGAATTCAACATCATCCTCAGCTACATAGTGAGTTTCAGGTCAGCCTGTGCTACATAAGATGTCTCAAAAATAAAAAACAAACAGGAGCTAGATAAATAATGGCTCAGTGGTTAAAAGCACTGGATGTTCCTCCTAGAGGCCTGGGTTTGATTCTCAGAACCTACATGGAGACTCACAACCCACCACAACTCCAGTTCCAGGGAATCCAACACCTTCTTCTGGCCACCATAGGCACTACATGAATATGGTACAGATACATGCAAGCAAAATGCCCATACACATAAATAATTCTTTAAGAAAAATAAGTAAGAGCAAACTAACAGAAAATCCAACAACAAGAAGGAGGGTTGAGTAAGTTCCATGCCACAAGAGTGAGCCCATCTCTGACACTGCCTGGACTGCCAGGACCCAGAGACTGGATGGTCCAGAGACCTAGGAGAGAACCAAACATTACTGAAGAAAAAAATGTCAATATAATGATGCCTAATGATATTCTGCTATACTCATAGATTGGTGCCTAGCCCAATTGTCATCAGAGAGGCTTCAACCAATAACTAATGGAAACAGATGCAGAGACCCACAGCCAAACATTAGGCTGAGCTCAGAGAATCCTGTAGAAGAGAGGGAGGAAGGATTGTAGGAGTCAGAGGAGTCAAGGACATCACAAGAAAATCCATAGAAACAGCTAACCTGGGCTCATAGGTGCTCACAAAGACTAGACCAACAACCAGGGAGCCTGCATGGGACTCATCTAGTCCCTCTGTGTATATGACAGTTGTGTAGCTTGGTCTTCTTGTGGGACTCCTAACAGTGGGAGCAGAAGCTGTCTCTGACTCTTTTGCTGGCTTTTGGGACCCTATTCATTCATATTGGGCTGCCTTGCCCAGCCTTATATGGGGAGGTACTTATCTTACTGCAACTTGAAATGCCATGTTTTGTGGATAGCCATGGGAGGCCTGTCCTTTTCTGAATAGAAATGAAGGAGGAGTGGATTGGGGAGGGGGCACATATATACATGTGAACATATATACATAGCGCACACACACACACACACACACACAGACACACACACACACCTACCTCATGAAGAATGGACAGAAGGACATCACATGCTTCACAATGTGACATCCTCACAAAGTGTCACACAGTTTCTTTTGAATTACTCTGAAAAGGTGCTCTAGTTTCATCTCTGTTGCTGTGATAAAACACCTTGACAAAAAGCAATGTATAAACTTATAGGAAAAGGAGTTTATTTCAGCTTACAATTCCATGTTACAGTCCATCATTGTCAGGAAGTCAAGGTAGAAACTGCAAACAGCTAGTCACATCACAACCAGTCAAGAACAGAGACAGACAAATGCATATATACTTGGCTGCCGGCTTGCTTGCTTGTGCTCCGTTTCTCTGCTCTTAAATAGTTCACAGTCCCGACTAGGGAATGGTGCTGCCTATGCTAAGCTGGGTCTTGCCATATCAATTAACTGTATGAAAACAGTCCCCCACAGATATTCCCACAGGCAAACCCAATGTAGACAGTTCCTCATTGAGACTCTCTTCCTATGTGACTCTAGGTTGTATCAAGTTGACAATGTTGTCACACTGAACTATTAAAGTTCCAGCCAAGATTAAGTAATCAAAATATAATCACAAGGAACCAATTTAGATCCAAACACAGAAACATACTCTTCTAAAATGTGTGTATGGGCCAGGTATGGTAGCACATGCCTTTAGTCCTAGCACTCGGGAAGCAGAGACAGAAGGATCTCTGTGAGCTTCAGACCAGCCTGGTCTACATAGGTAGTCCCAGGAATGCCAGGACTACATAAAGAGACCTTGTATCAAAAACCAAACAAATGTGTATGGGATAAAGGGACTCTACAAGTACAGTGGCATCCTGGATTGGATCTCGAAAAGATAGGGGTGGATTAACAGCGAATGTGAATAAAGTCTTTAGCTCAGTTAATAGTATTGAATAGAAATTACTTTCTTAGCTTTGACAAATATACCATAGCCATGAATTACATTTGCATCACAGGAAACTGGGTAAGCGGCATGCTGGAACATTTTGTACTACCTTTAGAACTACTCCATAAATCTGAAATTGTTTCCAAATAAAAACAAGATGAAATGCAGCAGGGGCTTTTTTGAAACTGTTAGTGGGAAGAAGACAAAGTTTATGAAAACGTTGCTGATTAAAGTTGGCTGAGGAGACAGGACAGTGAAATCCAGTGCCAGACCTTGACCAGATCCTGTGCTGGTGGATGAACTTCAAGAGAAGATACCTATCAGAACAACACTGAAAAAGGACTTTTGTAACAACATGAAATTTACTGGCACAGTTGGTAACTATACTGTGGCTGTGTAAGCAACCTGTACTGTTCAAATTCAAAATTACCACTGGATTATTTAGGTGGAAATATTTGTGTGTGTGTGTGTGTGTGTGTGTGTGTGTGTGTGTGTGTGTGTGTGTGTGTGTGTGCGTGCGTGTGTAGAGGGGGGTAGGACACAGTGATAAGTTCAATAGGGTCAGGTGCTAACAACATATAAATCCAGGTAAGAGACACTACAGCAAAGACGATGACTACCAAAAGGTAGGTCACATTTTTGCAGGCTTGGGGTACAGTCCTTGACTAGACTGCCCTTATTCCCAAAGCTGACCACAAGTTCTGAGCTCCCCAGGCCAGCCATACTTTGAGCCAGTTGCCTGCAAACTCACAGGTCCCCAATCTCACTTCTGCTAACTTCCCTGGACAGCTACAAGATCCTCAGGCCCTCTCTCTGCCATTGATGGAGAACCCAGGTTGCATCCCTTAAATGTATATATCCATTGCATCAGTTCTGTTGCTTTAGAGCACCTTGAGTAATACTAGAATCTTCTCTTCATGTCTTCATGGCCGGGATTGGATCACTTGATCCCTAAATGAAAAGCACTGTTCTCACAGTGATTAACAGCATAATCACATATGCAGATCATTTGGGGCCAAATAGAAGTTAGAGTATCAATGATCAAGACAAATTACATCGATGAGAAAACCACTTTTTAAATGTTATTCTTAGTATACCTTGTTGTTTTTTTTTTCCTAAAATGATTTTTATATTCCATTCTCTCTTTCTGAATACATATAGGACCCTGAGGAACTGATATTGATTGAGCACTTTCTAAAGACCAGCTGCTAAGCTAGGTATGCTACCTGATTGGTCCTTTCCATCCACCCTCCAGTTAGCACTTCCTATGCCATGGATAATGAGACCAAGCCCAGAGAAAGAACTCCTGCGAAATGAGTCTCTCCTGGTGAAGCAGCCAGGGAGCCTAAGTATGTATATTCTGGTGGGAAAGAAGTATGGATAAAGGCCAGGAAACTAAAAAGGAGTCCCCTCTGACTGCTAAAAAATAAAATAAAAGAGGAGGCTGTAAAGGAAGGGATGGGGAAGATAGTGGAGGAAACTGGTAGAGGGTAATGACAGGGGTGAAAGGGTAGAACAGGGAAGGAGAGGGAGGGAGATGAGGGGGGAGCAGGGAAGATTCAACCAGAATGAAATATGGATCAAAACCCCATATGGAAGCCTATTATTTTGCAATCTAATTTTAAATTAAAAATAATGATGATGGTGGAGCTGAGATGTCCCCCTCTTCAAACAAGTATCCCATTATTCCCCCTGTGTCTCTGTTCTTTCTTGTGTGCCAAGGGAAAAGCATCATTTGAGACACAGATTCATGTATCAAGAAGAGTTGCCAAATATTTCCCCAGATTTTCTCCATAGATGCTGTAAGAGGCAGTGATAAACTACAGTAGCCTTAGGACTGACTCTCAACCATCAGACGGCATATTGGGTGGAGAGGCAGGTTGGTTCATAGGAAATAATTTGCCATATCAGCTTAATAGAGTTCCCCAGGAAATCCAGCAGGTCCAGCATCCCTGTTAAACCTGCTGATGTAAATTAACTTTCATCAAGATAAGATTTCTTGGCACCCTTGAAGGATGCCTCAAGAACATCAACAATCCAAGGTGACTTAAGGCTACACATTGACATATGGTTAAAAACTTTGAGAAGGAAAGTCAGTCAGACAGAACCCAAGAGCCCAGTGCCATAAAAAATCTCCTGGTTCTTGGTGGAGCAGGGGATGATGGATTGGGTCCTCCAAGGCTACTCATGATTGAAGCCAGAATGTCAATCAGACAGTGAACCAAGAGTGTGAAACAAGAAGTTGGATATTGCTGTCAGCTTGCCAGAGAGTGCCACAGGGTGTTGGACTTTTGTAAAGAGCAAAGAACAATAAGAAACACTGAGTAGATGGCAGATGAGCTTTCTCAGCAGCTTCAAGGACACCCAGGAGGAAATCTGGGCCATCTGATGTCATAGCAATGATGAGTTTGCAGAAAGTCATTTCCTCACTTTCAGAGGACAAAGACCTCTATTGGCACAAGGACAGCTGGCCACAAGAATCCCCATGTTTCTCTTTACTCAAAACTTGGGGACAGTGGAGGAGTTCGGAAGTATAGCTCTAGAAGACAGGGTACCCCTGAGGCATCTTCTCACAAGCTGAACAGCAGTAAAGGAATTGGGATCTCTAACCTGTGAGCCCTACCTACATACCCAGGAAGGGGGACTCGGGGCTGTGAGAAAAGTCAGGGTCAGGATTCCATAGAATGGCCAGGCAATTCCCTGCTCAAATCTTTTACATTTATTGTGAAAGACATGCCTTCAGTTCCCCAGAATTCAAGGAAGCTGAAAACCCCAGAGGGAAACTAGGTCTAATGATTCTACATTTAAATTCTAGGAGTTCTATGAAAATGCTCTAGGGTATATGGGTATAAAGGAGATATCCTCCAAAGTCTCATGCAGTTGATGGTGCGATTTGGGTAGGTTTAGGAGGTGTGGCCTTGCTGGAGGAAGTATGTCACTATTGGTAGGCTTCTGTTTGCTTTTTCTACTTCATCCTTGTGGTTCATGATATGAGCTCTCAGCTCCCTGCTCCAGCTGCCATCCCAGCTGCTTTCTATCATGCCCCCCCCCTGCCATGATGAACTCTTAACCCTCTGGAACCATAAGCACCAATAAACTCATCTATATAAACTTCTAATCACAGTGTTTTATCACAGCAATAGGAAAGTAAGTAATATGGAGTACAATTGGTTTGGTTTTAGGGGACAAAGATAAATATCAGGCAGGCTCCAAGTAAAGGAGCTTTGCTTCCAAGGTTTCCAAGTAACAACTAACATTTATGAGGACTTTCACTATGCCAGACCTGTGCACTGTATTTAGGTGTGTTTTCTCGCTTATTTCTCAAAACTGACTTAGGGGATGCTGTCAACATCCCCAGTGTAAAGTCCAGAAAGCTAAGGCACAGAGAAGTCAAATAACCAGCCCACAGCCATGAAGCTGGTCATTAGTAAATGAGACTTAAACATAGCTCTTTGCCACTGTGTTATACTGGGGTCCTCTTTTTTTTTTTTAAATTCAATAACAGAGTTGGTTATGCACAGCTTTGTCAAACAGGACTAGGTGGTGAAGCTTGTCCTGAACTTAGTCTTTGGGCCACTTCTTTGAGACCTTGTCCCCAGACTTGCTTCCTGGGTCTTTGTCTTTCTTGACCAACTCTATGGCATCTTTCTTCTTGTCATGCTTGGGTGGCATGGCAAAGCCCAGAGGAGCAGTGATAACCACTGCAGCCTCACTAAGATGTCAGGCAAAAAGGCAGGATCCTCTTAAGGCTCCCTCGGATGCTAAGACAAAGTAGCTGGCTCAGTTGGTAAAGAGCTTGCTGTGCAAGCATGAGGACTTGAGTTGGATCTCCAGCATCCATGTAAAAAGTTTTAAAGGACTGGGCATGTTGGTGTACACTTGTAATCCCAGAGTTGAAGAAGCAGAAGCCAGTAGCTCCCTGGGGCACGTTGGCCAGCCAGTCAGCCTAGCCTAATAGGCAAGCCCAGTTCCCAGTGAGAGACCCTGCCTCAAAAAAACAAGGAGCACAGCTCCTAGCCTCTCTACATATGCACACACATGTGCATGTGCACCTGCATACATTTGTACTCACACACACATACCTACACACAATTAACAAAAGAGATTGCCAGTGATAAAGTTTTCTCCCAGTACCCAGCAGTTTATAAAGTTTATCTAAGGTACCCCAGCCACAGGCAGAAACCTTAGGACTGACAGCTTATCGAAATCTCTGACAGTGGCTTCTGAGTTGTGAGGGCCACATCTGCTGGGCAGTTTACTCTGCCATCTGTTAAAATGAGGAGAATATTAAATATTGACCTCTTACAGCTCAGGCAGGCTTTGTGAGGCTTAAGGATCTGATGTCTTAAAAAATCACCTCCTACCATTATATCAGGAATACACAGTAACCTCCTACAGATCTCAGGCACCCAGGGCTAAGGATGGACAGGTGCTTTATCCTGACAGTGCACTGTGAAGATGGAGAGGTAAAAAGTGGGGCTCCATTAGGCAAGGAGGCAGGGGGCTGCTCACAGAGATGACGGGGAAATGCTGAGCAAACACAGGAGATAAATGAGTGTTTACTTTTATATGGAAGATGGAAACAGTTGTCTCCTGAAGCAGTGCATTTGCTTTTATGAGACCATGAAAGGTGGCCATGGGTTTTTTTTTCTACCTTGCCTATAAGAAAACTCAGTTAAATTTTATGTTTGATCTGAGTCTATCTCCTCAGATTTGATTTGGGGCAAACTACTCCTTCCTTACTCTAACATGCACCCAAAGTGAGGCAACTGTACCCGGTTATGATCTGGCTTCACATCCTTGTTGGGAAAGGGACAGAAATTAACTCATTAATTATGATGTAAAGACGATGGAAGCAAGAGTGTAACCTTGGAAAACACATGCTGGAGAAGATGTGATCTTTCTCTACCAGGATTTTCTCAGACACAATTCAACTCCAGAAAACAAAGCTTGAGAAGAAAAAAAATAGCCTCATGGTTGTTTATTTGTATGTAGGCAAGAGTGGAGGCATTTGTTGCTGTTATTAGATAAGGTCTCATCTTTCAGGCTGGACTCAAACTCACTGAGAATGACCTTGAACTTCTGAACCTCCTGCCTCTACTTCCAGAGTCTTAGGATTGTAGGCACACAACACCAAACTTAGTTGATGGACTGCTGGGGATCAAACCCAGGACTCATGCTAGGCCAGCATTCTACCAACTGGGATATACATGCCTAGCCCCACCACAGCTTTCACTTTTTTTTAACATGTAAATGCTTAAAACTTTTTAACTTACAATATTTATAACACAGGAAGAATCTAATAGCGAATATCTGGAAGGTGGACACATAGCTGTCTTTTCCTGCACATTTGAAATCATTCTAAAAGTCAACCCAAATACAGAGACCTTCTAGATAAGAGCGAGCAACCCTGGGCAGCCAAAAAGACCCCAGTTCTTATCAGCAGAACAGTTCCTGTTTTGAATCTGGAGTCAGGCAAGATTAAACTAGAGAACAACATTCTTATTTCCAATCTTGAGTATGTTCAATTAACTAATATTCTTGTAGGCCTCTAGAACAGATTGGTGAGCCAAACATATATGAGTCCTACTCTGCTGTAGTTGTAGGCTAATGAAAAGACAAAGAAGAGACAAAAGAGTTAATAATCACACTTTATGGTAAATACGCTAGGATTTTTAAAAAAAGGTGTTAATAGAGACCCTGTTGAAGGGATTCTTACAGTCTTTAGACAGACTCATTGCAGTAGTAAGATGCTGTGTACGAGTGTGTAATCTCTACTGGACAGTGCTAGAAGGCTACCCATCTGCATCGACAACATTCTTGCCAAGTGTGCTCATGCAGAGCCTTAAGCAGCTCCCCTGCAGCTAGGGGAGAGACAGTGTGAAGAGAAATTAAGTGAGAGCTGAGAGTCTTGATGGTTTACTCTGAGTCCTGCAACCCATGTACCTCTCACCTTTCCTGATTAGCTACACCAGTAAACATTACTGCTTTGGCTGTTAAACTTCTGCCATTCATAAGCAAAAGAGTCCTGAGAAATATAATAACCTTCAACTGAGCAACCACAGAGGGGGTGGATAACTCCACACAACCCACAGTAGGTAGCCAGTGTGGGAGAATACCCTGAATCACTCTAAATAGGAGGGATTATTTAGCTGAGTACAAGAAGAAACAAACGTATGCCAGTTCCCTGACTCCCTTCTCTAATCTTCTCTAGAACACAGATTTGCAAAGACAGGAGCTATCCTAGGCTTCTTCTTTTCTGCAGAGGAATACCAAGGTTAGCCCACCCTCATCCTGGGCTCTTTCAGGGGAAAGCACCTGATATGTGAGCACTGCCAAACTTTCCTGGCTAACCTCTCTCTGCCATTTGTTGCCCTCCTCCAATCCCCGGTTCCTACAGACTCCTTTCTCTTTGTCCTGTGACTGCTCTAAAGGCACACCATTCCATGATGCTGCACAGTTAGGGGGTAGAGGCAGGCAGAGCTATGTGAGTTTGAGGCCAGTCTGGTATACATAGTTCCAACCCAGCCAGTGCTACATAGACAGACCCTGTCTCAAAAACAAACAAACCCCAAAATATGCCCCATAAACTTGAATTCAAAGGCTTATTGAGAACTACTGTTTTTCAGGAACTCTCCCTTCCCCACGCTAATAGAATTGTTTATTTTCTTCTTGTTCATCTGCCTGGTGCGTTAGGGGTTCATTACGGCTAAAAGCCAATAGGATTTAGTCTTCAGTCTACACCAAGGAAATTCCTAATACCTGCTGGGCGGAAGACATGTGAGCCTGTACCTGTAACTGGTTTCTGCTCAGGAGGATTCTGAGATGGATCTAACACATGACTAGGGCACTCTACGTCCCAGTAGCTGTAGTGTGGCTCAGGTACAAACATAACGTGATCTCCAGCAGGTTCTCCATCTTCCTATCTGTGAACTGCAGAAATGGGTTTTTCCCAGCGGGCTTTCCCCACTCTCTGACCCCTGTGCTTAATTCACTGTTCAGTTCTTACACACACACACACACACACACACACACACACACACACACACACGAAGAAGCACATTTTTTGAGTCTGCTACTCTGGGGCCAAGGTATCTGTTTGTACAGAGCAGTATTGGATTTTGTTCTGGGAACTTTAATCCCTCAGGCACATGCAGAGCAGGAGTCTGCTGTTTACACTGTGTTCACTGAGCCCTGCTATTGGGCGGCCTCTGCTGTCCAGGCATGGACAAGCCCTAGGGAGAGGGATGCTTTGCCTTGGAGCACAGCTATTCGTGAAGGAACCCAGGTGCTTCCTGAAATAAGAAAATAGAAAAGAACACATCCAAATGTCTCAGAAGCCAGAATGGCCTACCAGGAACTCCAGAGCTGATTCAAAGTGTTATTTCCTTCTAGTCTATAAAAGCAATGTACTAACATGAAAATAAAAGGTAGAGGGCATAGTTCAGTTGTCTAGTAGTACCCTCAAGCCCTGAGTTCAGGTTCTGAGTTCAAGCCCTGAGTTCCATCCCTAGCACCAGAGAAACTGAGTGTGGTGGTTCACATTTATCATCTCAGTATATCAGAGGTAAAGGCAAGAGGATCAGAAGGTCAAAGTCATCCTTGGCTACGTAACACATTTGAGACCAGCCTGGGCTACCTGAGATCCTGCCTTAATTAATTTAATAATTAAAACTAGTAGAAGAAATTCACTAGCAATACTCTCTTGGTTCCTCCCCTTCAGCCCATTTCTCATTAACTACATAATACATGCCAGGAACATCACAGTGTTTCTCAGCTGGGTGCTATTAGTCTACTAGATAATTCTCAGGACTTGAACATCCACTGCATTGACAGCATTTCCTGCCTACTGAGTGTCGGCAGTATGGTCTACCATCACTGTCACAGGCATCTCCTGTAGTCATAGGAAGAGGTCCAACACTGGCTTGGAATTAAACTTCTTTTTTTTTTTTTTTTGGTTTTTCGAGACAAGGTTTCTCTGTGTAGCTTTGCGCCTTTCCTGGAGCTCACTTGGTAGCCCAGGCTGGCCTCGAACTCACAGAGATCCGCCTGGCTCTGCCTCCCGAGTGCTGGGATTAAAGGCGTGCGCCACCAACACCCGGCACACACAGTGTTCTTAACTCTACTGAGCAGCTTACTTCAGATTCACAGAGGTCCTCTTTATAAATAACTCATCATATTCGTGTTTGTCACTGGACAAGGAACAGACTAACTGAATCCAATGGTGGCATGTACCCATTGTTTCTCCAGGAGCAGAGATGAGTCAGTGGGAATATACCCAGAAAACAGAGATCAAGTACATGCAGCTACTCAAGAAACCACTTAGCCCATAAAGTCCTGTCCTCTGTGGCACTTATAGTCCTGATTGGTCTTCTCACTCATTGCTTCTTTCACATGCTTCTACTGCTTAACAGGAGGTGAGCCTGTTTGTAGCACTAATAAAATGCTGTGGCTAATTCTGCTCATAACTTCCCTATTATAACTGCCTAGATATAGCGCCTACTATTAAGTGCTAGTGGAAAAGATGAACAATTATGTTTTTTTTAAAGCACTCCATTAGAAGTTGTGTCTGTGTCGAACTGTCTTGAGACAGCAAAGTCACGGGTAACAAGGGTAACACATACATGCCTGACCTATCAATTTTTTCTGAAGGTGAAAAGGGACAGAACCTTCCAGACTCTGTGTTCTTGGGCATTTGCAGAGTGACTTGGAAGCCTCTTTCCACAGATCTGCCTCTTCCAAGATGCACTTTCAGACAAGCCACATGATCAATAAGCAAGTGATGATCAGCCTCTCTCTGAGTTCTGGAAGACCAGTGAATCTGGAACTGCATTTCAATAGCAAGGCTCTTTCATGTTCCAAAAGGAGACTTTTTCTGCATAAGGATATTAAAGACAGGACTAATGGATTGACTCAAAAGTTTAACACACTATGAACAAAAGTCAAAGCTAAAGTTCTGAATTGGGATACTCCTTAGCCAAATATACTTAAAACAATAAATACAACTCCACAGAAATGCTCATTTATGGCTGACAGTCATAGGGAAAAGAAAAACTGTGCACACCCTTAAGAGAATCCATGGCAATAGGAGAGTGGGTTTTGTTTTGTTTTGTTTTGTTTTTGTATTTTCAATAGTGATACTAGGAGCTTGTTAGGAGCCACTGAATTTCTCTGTAATACTCATTTATGGTTTTGTTGTCCAGGGATATATATATACATATATACTTTTTTCAAATGTTCCTTCATATAACATCAGTCACTTCAAACAAAACCAACAGTCTGCCTCCCTCCTCTTCCCCTGCCGAAAGTGAGTCAATATGTGCCTCCAGTTCCAAAAGCTCTTTCCATTCAGAATCTCCCTGCAAATGGAAGAAATTTCCTTGTGTTCTTTAAATATTGGCATGTAAATGCAAAAGTGTTCTCCCCAGCTCCCTGAATCTCTCCTATCCCTCCTCCTCTCCCTCTCCTGCTGGCTTCACACTCATGATCCTCCTGTCCCAAGTTCTCTGAATCCTAAGAGTATAGATGTATATACTACCACACCCAGTTCCCCTTCCTTCTGGAAAGCTAAGAGCTACCTAAAATGTTTAACTAAGTTCATTTTTCAACGACAATTTGTTGCAAACAAGAAAATAGCACAGTGAAATTTACTGTTAACAAGAGGAGTAAAAATAGCAATCAATCACAAAAGGTAAAGGGGAAAAAAAAAGATCCTGAAAATAAAATTACCCAGTACGCCTTAAAGCTAGTCATAACTATTTTAAATTACTCTGCATATAAATATCAGTTGCTCCAATGGGAAAATGTAAAACACACAGAGAGAAAGGTCTAGATGCGATTGAATTATAAATCTGGTTTTATCGTTGATAGAGTCATGCAGTGGAGAAACATATAACCCCTTCCCTACCCTTCCAATCCACCCTCCCTTCTGCCTGCAAAACACAATAGCAAAGTGAAACTCTCTGCTGGTGGAAAACGACAAAACCAAACTTGGCAGCAAATCAAAGAAGTGCACAGACAAAAATCAATGCAACTCATACTCAACTCAATTACTTCCCCTCTGAGACCAAGCAGTATTCATGAACATGCTCTTGGTACATCGATAGTTTGCTTGAACATGCTGTCATCTGGTTTGAGAAGGATTGTGAGGTTGGTTTTAAAACTATCTTGCATTAAGGATGAAGAGGAGTTGGGCATATGGTTCAGTGGGTAAATCACTTGCCTTAGGAGCCTGATGACCTGATTTGAGGTCTCCAGAATTCACACAAAGGCAGATAGAGGAGCACTCATGTCTGTAATCCCAGAATTCATACAAGGCAGAGGTAGGTAAAGATAGGAGAACCCTCAGAAGTCCAAGTGTGACCTAGGCTCACATACCCAGCTGGGAATAACAGGAGAGACCCAGTGACCAACAAGAGGGAAGGTGAGAACCAACACCCAAGGTTGTCCCCCCTTTCCTTCTCCCTCTCCCTCTCCCTCTCCCTCTCCCTCTCCCTCTCCCTCTCCCTCTCTCTCTCCCCTCTTCTCTCTCTCTCTCTCTCTCTCTCTCTCTCTCTCTCTCTCTCTCTCTCACACACACACACACACACACACACACACACACACACACACACACACAGAATGGGAGATCGATTCAGCATAGAAGTAAGTAAATAAACAAAGCAGGATGAAGATGAGTTGACAAGAGTGGAAGGGCATTGTAGACAACCTGCATTTGAGACCGTTTTGTCAGCAGAGAAGCTACTCAGGGAAATGATCAAAACTAAGCCCGGGAAAGGGCTAAGCAGGGTTAGGGGGAGGGAGACCACACTCTCAGAGCCCATCTGAACACCAGCTAAGCACCAGTAATAGCACTGTCCTCCAGGCAAGATGGGCCGTTGAGAGTTTTGGAACAAGTAGGGGCTTTACTTGGAGTTTTGATTCAGAAAGTTCTCTGGAACTATTTGTCCCCACTGACACCGTAGTGGGAAATGTCCTGGTCAGAAAGATCAATTAAGAGTCCACTGCAATAGTACAGGCAGGTGTTTATGAGGGCCTAAAGCAGACTAGGCAGCCATGATCTAAGACACAAATGCAGCAAAGCCCTGTGAGGACAGACAGGAAGGTACAATTCTTGCTTGAACACAATGACTTCCAAATGCCATCAAGACATGAGACGGGAAATGGCTACTGGGCAGTTGCAAATATTCTGAGAACTGGGTAAAATTCATTGAATTTCCTCTAGGCTCACACTACTTTTCAATAGATAGGAAGCAACAAAAAATAGCAGTATTGAAAATATAGTTGATTCAGTCATTCAACCAAACACACTTCTGCAGTTGTAGAGTATCCCACAAGGGCATATGTGCCCCAAGTGGTGGCACTGCTTAAGGAGGCTGTGGAATCTGTAGGGTGAAAGTTTTACCAAAAGTGGATCATCAGGGAGTGGAGCACAATCTGGCTCTCTCTGTCCTCCCTTCCTCACCTCCTAAGATGTGAGGAGTCCTCCCCATGAATTCCAATAGCCACAAACCCCGCCATACCTTCCTACCAGGGTGGACAGTACATTCTCCAACTATGAGCCAAGAGAATTCTTCCACCCTAGATTCTTGCCTCTTTCAGGAATTTTATCATGGAAACGAGAAAATTAGCAATTAACTAATACATACAATCAAGCTGCGGCAGGGGTCAGGGGGAGCAAGAGAAAATGGTTCTTTGAAGTAGCCCTGGTCAATCAGCTGTGTCTAGAAACAGCTCTGCACTTTTCAGTTAGTGAAGTCTCTCTTACACTTGAGTTCCTCAGCAACAGTTCAGGCTGGCCAGTTGCTGGGGTAGCCTGCCACCCTGTGGCGTCTGTCTCTAGATGCAAGAATTGTGCTTTCCTGAACGCCACTGCTGAAATGGGAGCAGACTCTCCTTCATTCCCAATCATCTGCACTGTGTTCCTCCTCTGCGCCAGTCTCACACTTGCGCACTGGTTTTTCATTCCCTGTCAAGATTATTGCCTAGTTCACCCTTGTTCTCATGGTCCTCAGATGGAGAGAAGTATGTCCCTCCCAATAAATATTTCTAAAAAACTCAACAGGAGACATTGCTGCTCATGCTTGGCTCACTTTCTCTGACACCCCCTCACATATAGCACCATGGAACCCAGAGCTTTCTTCCCCTTTCTCCCCAGTCTTAAAACCCCAGAGTTATAAATACTGGGAAACACCCAAAATCTCTATCATTGACCAATTTAGGACATACAGACTCTCCACACAGCTGAACCTCATCTGACACCTGAAACCAGCAAAGCAGATTCTCCACACAGCTGAGCCTCCTCTGACACCTGAAACCAGCAAGGCAGATCCATAGACTTGACAAGGTACAGCCCCTGCCCATTGTTAACTGAAGCAGCCAGGCACGAAGCAGTATGAATCACAGTCCAGCTTGGGAGCCCAGAAACGGGCTCTATAAGCTGGAATTGTTACCAACAGCTCCAGCAGAGAAACATAGATTCTCGAATTATAAAAGGTCAACCTCAGAAAGCAGTTGCTCATCCCAGTGCTGTGTGAATCAAGAGGAAAGACTCACGGTGAAATTATTCTAGTCACTCCTTACCATTTTATATCCTATAGAAATTGATTTTAAAAAAAAAAACCTCATTTCTGCTAATGTCTAGTTACCAGGATACCATTTTTTCCAATTACTTACAAAGAGCAGAGATTATTAACCCTATGATTCTTATTCCAGCAGGGCTGTTCAAAACTGCGTTTCCTGCCGTCCACCAAGGTTAAATAATAAATTATGAATTGCACGTGTATAATGACTTCTCTAGGCTGCAAACCAGGTTTCTTTGGAGACTGGAGGGCAGGGTGAGGAAGGCAAAGCATTCACAATGTGAAGATCTGACAAACTCAATTTGGATTTACGAAGCAATGAGGAAGACCCCAAAGCCTCTCTCTTGGAACTTACCCTAATTCTACTGGCTGGGCATCAGTACACCTTGGTGTCGGAGAGACTTGAAGTTCAGTGCAGTAGGAGTCATCTGTGATGGAGGCAGTTGCCAAATAACCTTCCCTGGATCCTCTAGACTTAGTCCCGAACTCTGACCTGGGCCACAACCTCTGTGCAGCAAAGAAAGAAGCCTGGAAGCGGCCTCACTGGCCGCCTTCTCCCTGTAACGAGATCTATGTGGGCCTACTTCAATTGAATCTATCAGGTGTAGGTCATTGAGAGGCAGAAGCAATGCTGCCTAGGAGTGGCCAAGGAAAGAAACAGAACCTGTGTTGTCCTTGCAACCCCCCTTCCCTAAACAGCAGCAAGCCAGGCTAGCGTTGTAGTATCAGCTGGAAGCTTGTTAGAGATGCACCATGACAGATCTGTTTTAACAAGAGTGCCCTGGGGTGGTGCGGGGCGGGGCGGAGGGACAGTTTCTCAGGCATATACAATTTGAGTACTTCCAGTATTGAGTAGCAGTGGTGAGTGAGACTTATTTGCTGCACTGGATACAAACAATGAGGGAAGAGTTCCCTTTTCCAACCTACCTTACGAAGTGTTCAAGAATCATCGTTTTCTCAAATGGTGGCATGACACCCATGCTGCAGTTCCATCTGTGAGAAAAATGGACTCTTCTGAGATGTTTCCAGATCACAGATTAAAATACCCTACAGCAGTGGTTCTGGATCTTCCTGATGCTGCAACCCTTCAATACGGCTCCTCGTGTTGTGGTGACCCCCAACCACGACATTATTTTGTTGCTACTTCATAACTGTAATTTTGCTACTGTTATGAATTGTAATGCAAATATCTGATATTCAGGATATCTGATATGCGGACCCTAAGTGGGTCGCAAACCACAGGTTGAGAACACTGCCCTACAGTCTAGTCCTGCTAAACACTGGATTAGACCTCCGAGGAAGACCTTTTGCTTGCTTTGAAGACAGCTGGCTATTTTTCCCCTAGCCATTCCTAAATGAATCCGCTGAGCAACTCCAAAGAAACAGCTGCCTGGGACAGCTGAGCTTCCACCAGACAGTCAGGTTTCTTCTCAGAAGGAAGGATAATAAACAGAGTGTCAGTTTATACAAATGGCTTATTTGCTATCATTGTGTAGAATCAACCATCTTAATCATCCATAACCTCTGCGGACTGTGAGCCCATCTGATTGTTCTCACCACCCCTGCTCTGTCTTTTTCCTTCTCAAAAAAAAAAAAAAAAAAAAAAAAACCTACATATTGATTTGACTAGTGAAGAGGTATCGGTACATAATGATTCAAAATGTTACATATTTATACTTTTCGTTTTATAAAATATATGTACTGGTTTTCTTTTAATCTAGTCAGATGGTAACTAAATAGATTATCACGTGCAACAGAGGAAACCCACATTGTAGTTTTGGCATTTATCACCTCTTTCCCAAAGGGCAAGCATGTACTACACCCCATTAGGAAGCCTCAATCCATATCAAAGTGCTCCCTCCCCAAACCAATAAAGGATAACCAAAAACTCACCACTGGTTGTGTTCTTTTACTACCATGAGAATTAAAGGTTACAAAAGGGTACCCCAGATTAGATACAAATATTTCTTTTTTTAAATAAAATAGAACATAATATAAAAACAGAAACAAACAAATTGGGACAGGATAAAACAGAAGGGAAAGAGTCCAAAAAGACACAAGGAACAGATAGAGAGAGACCCACTCATTCACACTCTCAGGAATCCCAGGGTAAAATTTTTCCTTAAATGTCAAGTATCTTAGCTGGGGGCTGTGACTCAATGGCAGAGCATTTGTCTAGCATGTACCCATGCCTGTGTTCAAACCCCAGCACCATACACAAAATCAAGATTAAGTGTCCCAAATTATACTTAAATATAAATTACAATATACTGACAGGTCATCTCTCAATCTGTGTTGGAAAACCTGCACCAGGAAAAAACATTTGCCTCCACAGCAACTCACACATTCCACCCAATCTCTAGAAAATTCTCTCAGTTTTAAGATTACAGATCTCTGTTCTAGACACTTCTTTGTCCTTAAGTCCCACAGCACCCCCTTTTCTTCAGAAGGGCTTTGTGGGTTTTATTCATTCACCAAGCCCAGGACCACTGTTCAATATCTCCTGAGTGGGTTGACTTCCTTTTAAAGAGTATCTCTTGAACTTAAAGGTCCCTGGTCCAGGCAAGAAGAGAGCTCAGTTGGAACTGTGTTGCTGATTCCCTACTCAGAAGAGAAAGCAAGCACTGTGAGGCAAGGTGATGTCTTGAGCATATGATGTTTTCTTCCTGACTGGCTGTGACTCCCCAGACCAGATAGTAGAATATTCACCCTCCCATTTCCCTTAGAATTCTTGATGCAAAGTCAAGGGCACGATATCACCAGGTCTTTGTTGTTCATGTTTACTCCGGAATCTTATCTCTCTGAGAAGCTTGGCATGGGTATGGGTGTGACAGGAAGAGCAGAAGAGGGGAGTGCCTCTGAAGCCAGAAGAAAGGGGGAACAAAAGAGCAGATGGCTCAGGAGTGGAGAAGACTTGAAGCTGTCCTGACCTTCTCCAGAATGGTGCTTTAGAGACACACTCAGAGGGCTGAAGAGGTGGCTCAGTGGATAGAACTTTCTGTTCAAACATGAGGACCTGAGTGCAAAGCGGGACACCTGATGCCTCCTGTGGTCTCTACAGGGACGGACACACACACACACATACACACACACACACACACACACACACACACGAGAGAGAGAGAGAGAGAGAGAGAGAGACAGAGACAGAGACAGAGACAGAGAGACAGAGACAGAGAGACAGAGACAGAGAGACACAGAGACACAGAGACAGAGACACAGAGAAAGACAGACAGACAGACAGACAGAGACAGAGAGAATGAAAGACAGAAAGATTCCCATCTCAGAATACCTGCTTCGGGAGCCAGGGAGCTTGACTCTAGCGATCAGGTCTCCCTTCTGTATAAATATTTATGATCCAATCTTTCTACATAAATACTAGATATCTTTGCCAAACTCCTCCATAACTGAAGCTTGGTAGAGACTTCTGTGAAGGACTAATAATGAACATGTTTTCCCCTACTTCCTGGCTGCTAAAACTTTGAAGTATCCCCCAGGGAGGGGAAGAAAGCCTCCCAAGTTGAGTAAAAGTTATTTCTCTCTAGTCCACCAGTTTGTAGATTTAGAGTCTGATTTAGAGAAAATAAAATAAATACTTTGTTTTTCTTTTTTTTTTTTACACGATTTATTGTTAAAAAAAAAAAAAGTCTTTCCATTTCCATTAGAACTGTAAAGGGACTCAAAGGCTTCTTTGCCTTAGTGAAAGCTATCTAATTGGAGATAATACTTTAATGTCATGAGGTGATAAAATGATTTTATGGCCAATATAAAGCAGTGTGACCCCGGTCATGTCATTTTTATGACTATGTCTTACTTTCCTCTCCTGAAGAATGGAGACAATAATATAGTGACTTCTTAAAACCACTGGTAGAATCCCACATTGCTATGTAGGTGGCTGTATTAAAAATTTTAATGCTTGAGATTTGCAGAGGTTGTTTAGAATATAGGTCAAAGGATTAGGTTCCAGGTAAAAGCATGCATTTTTAAAATTCTGGCTTCTGGAGGCTCTGAGAAAACTAGCTATCCATTCTAACACTTCAGTTTCTTCATTCATAAAACAGGGATATTAATAGTAGCTAGTTTGTAGCATTTTGTAAGGATTGAATGATATAGCTACAAAACATCCCCAGCAAAGTACTCAGCACATCCTAAATGCTAATTAACTATTATGCACTGCGGAAATTGGGGTGGAAACATTTTGCAGAATTAAACACCTCATAGAAATGTAAGTCATCATGGTTAAGTACTTGGCATTTCAGTTGATTTGAAAGGAAATTTTCCTACTTTAAAAAATAAACATCTGGACCTAAACCATATATAATTATAACTACCAAAGGAAAAAAATTTCAAACCACAGATGGAGAATATTACTTATTTTGACCTAAAAATAGCTCAACACCATGATATAAACTCAGATTGAGTTTTCATAAATATTCACGGGATGATTAAGTATGGAGAGCTAAAAGCACAGTACTCAAAACTTCATTTATGTAGATGTCTGAATACTTAAAAATCTTTTAAATCAAATCACTTTCCATCGTCTCCCAGGCAGATGATACAAAGGTCTAATCGATAATTCATCCCGACAAAGAAACTCATTAATCAGCTCCGGCTGTGATGCACATCTCGTCAGGGAGTCTTGTTTTGTGTAAATGAGATAACTTAATTTAGTCCAAAGTGAATAATCCAACTCTCTATAAGTAATTCATTCCAAGATTAAGCATTATGAATGTCTGCACGTAAAAGCCTCCCCTGCCTAGATATGAATCACTTCTGTCTCACTTGACCCTGAAGGATGGACAATCTAGTGTTATGAGAGTCCCTTTGATGTTACCAAATCCACTGGAGTCTACTAATAATGGGCATGAATTTATGTCCAGCTCATAAAGTCCTCTGCCTGGTACGTTACATCTACATTTACCCTGAAGATGAACAGATCCAAACAAAATAAAAAAGAACTTTGGAGGGAATGGGGTACAGCTCAGTAGTAGAGAACTTTCATAGCATATGGAGGTTGCTGGGTGCCTCAAGGCTCTGGAGGCATATCCAACTAAATACAGATTAAGAGTATTGGGGAAGCAAAGAATATATATTTGGATGTCCTTAAGCTCAACCCTTCAGAAAGAAAAACAGTCTTTCTCTCCTTATCCATTCTACATGCTGGTCATTCCATTCATGTGACTGATGGAAGGCTTAAGGTATTTTGAGAGTAAACAGAGGCTACATGCAAATATGACACCATTTTCTATAAGGAACTTGAGTATCCTCTGATTCTAGTGGATTCTACTGTAGCCACTCCCCACAGATAATGAGGGACAAATGTATCTGTCTGTCCTGTTTATCTCTGCTTTGAAGAAAATGGTTTCCTTTATAAATTTGATAAGGGTTAGCTTTACCAAAGCTCCTTAGCAAGCATGCATTTTCAAGAGCAACCAGTTCTGCTAATGCCCACTGTGTAGTCTGGGCCAATGAGCCTAATGCTAAAACAAAACACCAGAATTTTTTTGAGGATTTCCTACATGACTACAATACATTTTCATCATATCTACCCCTTCCTCCCCTCTCCAATTCCTCTCGTATGGCCTCCAAGTCTCCCTCTCAAAATCAGGTCTTCTACATTTGTTGTTATCACTATCATTGCTATTATTATATAACCTACTGAGTCCAATTAGTGTTACCCACAAGCACATGGGTGTAGGGCTAACCACTGGAGCATGAGCAACCCACCAGAAGGTTCATTCCTGAAGAAACCTGACTATCCCTCCCTCTGCAACCATCTACCACCTGTAGCTCCTCACCTAGGGGTGGGACTTTGTGAGCACTTCCTCTATCCATGCTTAAATGCTGGCTGTGTGATTGTGTGCAAGGCTTATACAGGCAACCACAGCTGTTGAGGCTCATGAGTGTTGCATCCCAGTTGTGTCCAGAAGACACTGTTTTTTGGCAACCCTCCATGTCCCCTGGCTTCTATAATCAAGATATTATTAACAAATCAAAGGGTTAACAAAATACTTAAAAATTACCATACCCAGAATTAAAGAAAATGCTAAAAGACAAAATTGAGTTTAGAACTCAGACCACTTGCCTTCTAAGTATTTCCCAATCTGGAAGGGCTATCTGTACAATGAACTATTTTGGCTGTATCATGGAGCTGTAAGCCAAGTGATAGAAGCCTAGGGGCCATCAGTGAGAGCCTTTGGTAAACCACTGTCTAGTACAATCTAAGACAAAACCAATAATAGTCTGTCAAGATTTTAAGTAAACATACACTTTGAGCCAGCAATTCTACTTCTAGGAGTGTACCACACCATTATACTCAGGGCCAATGAGATGCCTCAGCTGGGAAGGCTTTTATTGCCAAGACCCTCAACTTGAGTTCAATCCCTAGGACCCACATAGTGGAAGGAGAAAGCTTATTCCAGTGAGTCATTCTCCAATCTGCACATGCATATTGAGGCATGGTGCACCCAAAGACACACCCACATACACATAATAAATAATTTTCTTTAAAAAAGATACTGAGGCCAGCAAGATGTCACAGGAGTTAAAGGCTCTTGCTACCAAGCCTGACATCCTGAGTTCAATTCTAAGAACCACATGATGAAAGGAGAGCACTGACTCCCATACATTGTCTTCCGGCCTCCAGATTCATGCTGTGGCATGTATGTACAGCACACACACACACACACACACACACACACACACACACACACACACACTAAAAGTTAAAAAAATCTACATAAGAATATTCATTGTAATGCAGAGTGTAATAGCAAAGAACTGGTCTCGGTCGAACTACCAATAGTTCAATGGTTAAGTATTAGTAATATACATAATGACACATTATTTAACAATAATAAATGAATGAAATATATTTTAATATGCTGACCTTAAAAGATCGCTTATAAACATAACTCTAAAGACATGGCTATCTCTCTGGCTGTTATCCAGCTCTCTCCTCCCAGAAACTGCTAGGATTTCCAGATTGTCCTGTTGTTTTCCTCTCATACTCTAATAAAATGCTCCGTAAGCTTAAAAATAAAATAGATGTATAGGTACATAGGGAGATAGATGGACAGATGGATAGATAGATAGATAGATAGATAGATAGATAGATAGATAGATACACAGACAGACAGACAGATCTTCAACATTCATCATATCGGAGAATAGAACAAGATACCCAGCAATTTGAACAATAACCCTTTGTGAATAATAGAAAAATTAGTATATATAATTTGCTTGTTTGTGAATTAAACTAGACATACACATTTCCCAAAAGGTAAGGATAGTTTTATCTGGGCAGGAGGAAAGATAAGGATAAAATGTTAAAAAATACTTAAACCAGGAAGTGGAGGTACATACCTTTAATCCCAGCACTCAGGAGGCAGAGGCAGGTGGATCTCAGAGACAGGTGAGTTCAAGGCCAGCATGATCTACAGAGCAAGTTCCAGGATAGCCAGGACTACACAGAGAAACCCTGTTTCAAAAAAACCAAAAAGTTAAAATAAAAAATAAAAATGTTTAACTTTGTATTCAAGTGTTTTATTAAATTGTTTTAAACAATTTATCTAAATAAACAAAATTGTAGAGATTAAATATGATACTCTTCATTAAACAGAGACCTCAGGTGACAAGAACTCACTGCAGTTAATAAATAAGCACAGGCTCTCAGTCTCCTAAATTTGATTTAGAGTGGAAAGTGTCAGTGAAGATTTTCTTGCCTCCCAGAAGGAAGACACATGTAGATCTGATTAACCAGCCTGCCTCCATCTTAGGCTTGAAAGCCATCTTATAGTAAAGACAAACTAGATTCATTCCTGTTTATGATTAAACCTGTTTCTCAAGGATTGGGCTGTTTCCACCTGTAACCTTAACTACAAATGGTTCTGTACTGCCTGCTCAGGAAATGGCAACCATGTCTTTGTTTCAAAGGTTATTATACACCTTGCAACCATGTGTTTGTTTCAGGAGGTTACTGTGACCAACTTGATATGTTTATGTTCAACCCCGTCTGTTTGCCCACCAAATTCCCCATTTGGAAACCCCCTATTCCTTAACTACAAAAACCCTTATCTTCCCTATGTCCAATGCTGATCTCTTGAACCCTACCTTTAGGGAGAGACAGCTCGTGGACACAAATAAATAAGCTTGCCTTAATTAGTTGCTTGCTTTAATTAATTTGGCCATGATGGTTGGTGGTCTTTCTTCTGGCATGTGTCAGATTAACAGATCTCTTCTTGGCCCAGGTAAAGATTTCCTCACTGTTGGTCTCACCAGACTTGACTCCAGGTTTATGTTACCTGTAACTCAGCAGATACAATGTTGTTTGATTTTTTTTTTTTCTGGGGAGATATGATACACACATCTACACACCCCAGATAAGGCCCACAAGAGACCAAAGTAATGATTCTACCTAAGTTCAACTTAGCGAGGGGTTACTTACAGAGACAGGGATGATTCACATACAGCTGAGTCATGGAGCCAACAGGGTGGTGATTCTCAAAAACTGCAAGCCCATAGCTCCCTGCAAGACTTATAGGCAGCTCAGGTCTGAGAGTCTCCTTACTGGAGCTTAGCTGCTCAGAAGACTTAGGCTCCTTAGCCTAAGTAGTTTAGGGCTTCCATCACCTTGGGGAGGGGAAGGTGATGGACCCTCGTTAATCATCTAAGTTCATCTTCCCCAGTGCCCATTGGTAATCATACCCACTTCCTGAACTCACCCCAGCTCAGCATACACACTAATCTTTATGCTGCTACAGATTTACATATGCAGATTTCATGTAAATGAGGCCACACAGGTCATCTTTCCAGCCTAGCCTCTTTCTTTAGCATGTCTTCAGATTCCTCTTTGTTGCAGTTGCTTCCCATCGTTTTAATGCTGAATGGAATTGTCCTGTTTGTACAGATTCATTATCTGTAATCATTAGTTCACAGACTATGGGGTTATTTCTATGTGATAGTGGTTATAAATAGTAATACAAGGTACAATATTGCACAAGTCTTAGATGTACACTCAAGAGTTGTGTGTACCACCTTACACTCTCACTTATGGTGTGGGTGTGTGAGCGATCTGATTTCTCCCAGCCCTTGAAGTGCTTGTCATTGTCTTTTTGTTTTGTTGTTGTTTGCTTATTTGCCTGTTCGTTTTTGAGACTGGGTCTCTCTATGTAGCCCTGGTTCCTGGAACTCACTATGTAGACCAGGCTGGCCTCTGCTTACCCAGTACTGGGACTAAAGGCTTGAGCCACTTTGGCTAGCTTGTCTGTCTTTTTAAAGTGGGATTTGATTGTAGTTTTCATTTGCTTTTTCCTATGTGCCATTTTCTACTGTTCAGGTCTCCAGGGAGATGTAAGTTTAAATAATGGCATGATATCTGATTCAACACACAATAAAACCTAAAATAACCAGACTCCAGACAGAGCCCAGAACATTTATCTTGTAGTCCCCATCCTTTAGTGGGAATGGAAAAGTCCACAGTGAACTGAAGTGTAAGATGGATTTAAAATTGAAATATAGAGTCAGAGAGATGGCTCGGCAGTTGAGAGAACTTATTGCTTTTATAGAGGGTCCAGGTTTGGTTCCCAGCGTGCATGTGCTGGCTCACAATCATCTGTAACTCCAGCTCCAGAGGATCTGACATCCTCTTCTGACCTCTGTGGCCAACCAAGCATGTACAAACATACATGCAAGAAAACACACATGTAGAATAAAATAAATCTAAAATACTGAAATGTAAAAGGTCACTTCTAGGGCCTAGAGAGAAGGTTTAGCAGTTAAAATCACTTGTTGCTATTGCAGAGGGCCTGTTATCAGTTCCCAGTACCCACATGACAGCTCACAACTCTCTGTAAATCCAGTTCCAGGCACCAAGCAGAGACATGGTACACCCACATATATGGAAGCAAAATACTAATACATTAAAATTAAAATAAATCTTTATAAAAATTGCTGTGGCATGGTCTTTATGTCAAATTGCTCTGACTGGTCAATAAATAAAACACTGATTGGCCAGTGGCCAGGCAGGAAGTATAGGCGGGACTAACAGAGAGGAGAATTGAGAGAACAGGAAGGCGGAGAGAGACACTGCCAGCGGCTGCCATGACAAGCAGCATGTGAAGATGCTGGTAAGCCACAAGCCATGTGGCAAGGTATAGATTTATAGAAATGGATTAATTTAAGATGTAAGAACTAGATAGCTAGAAGCCTGAGCCATTAGGCCAAACAGTTTAAACAATATAAGTCTCTGTGTTTACTTGGTTGGGTCTGAGCGGCTGTGGGACTGGCGGGTGACAGAGATTTGTCCTGACTGTGGGCCAGGCAGGAAAACTCTAGATACAAAAAATAACTTCTAGAATATATCTTAGAGATAACAAACTCTCAACATATTGTCTACACTCTACATATCTGCTGCTTTGCAGCCTTTATTCACATATAGAATGGTACACTAGGCCGTCTTCTGAGATTTTCCTCTATACTGGAAGCCCAGTATGAGCTGGCTGATACCATTCATAAAGGAAAGTCAAAAGAAGATGGTGTGGAAGGCAGGAAAGCCTTGTGAGTAGTTGCAGGAAGAGTTGGGAAGAGTTTCACAGTGGATAGCCCCTTCCCAGGTGTCTAGTCTCAACATGGCCACCCTGCTTGTGAGAAATAGTGATTTTAGTCGTGGACCCGCCCCTGAGTTACCTCACTAGGAAGCCCCAGGCCTTCTTTATGGTCCCACTGGGGACCATTCCAGGCAACAAACCCTGCAAAGAGGTGTGCTTGCTTCTCTGTGGTCACCCCCTGCCGCATTTGCAGCCCTCCCAGAGCTTAGAAACCAAGGGTATCATCCAAAAGCACTAGGAGGGACTGCTACATGGTGGAGAGTCACAGTGTGTGTGTGTGTGTGTGTGTGTGTGTGTGTGTGTGTGTGTGTG